>MU770730.1:3275-19077 GCA_026770625.1 Nicotiana glauca | reverse complement strand
AAGGAAATTTGAGGTTCTTAATCGACCTTAGTCGAGTGTTTTCTGTCGAGAACACTCGATTAAGGTCCGTTTGGACCTCAAAAAAAAGTTTGAGTCAAAGTCGATGAGAGCAGAGTTCGCGTGGTTTCTGATTTTTGAGGTATTTCCTCTCCTCCTCTATTCTATGATTGTTGTCTATACATTTGGGTTCAGTTGTGTTTTGTTTAATTGATCTTTCATTTAGTTTGTCACTTGTCCCTTTCTCCTTTGTTAGACCTGCTATTTGGTCCAAGTTTTTTGATTATTGATAATTATATGTTATAATTTGTGTAATCGATTGAACAAGTGTCGTCGATTAGTCTGTTATGTTTGAAAATTAGATTATCATGATAATAGTTTAATTTTTTGTTCATTCCAGTAGGTTTACCTTCCTGTTTCTTTTCTAGTCTAATTCTGTTGAAATAAACATGTTGGTATCATTTGTTTCAAATTGTTTCAATTTCCCTTTCTCATTGTTATTTACCATGTTTTTGCATATGATTGCAGCTTATCCTCATTTAGTGTATTTTAATATTCATGTGTTCTATTTTGTTTTGATGCGTTAATGATGTCTGTAGCCTGTTTGATTAGTTTATTTTCTGGTTTGTACAGACTTATGCACCTCAGTTTTAGTTGGTTGGTCTATAAACTGTTGTCTTCCATGCTTGATAATCAATTAGGAATTGGATATAGCTGTGGGTCTGTTACAGTTTGAAGGGGATCAGGGTAGAAGTCACAGAGGTCAGGGCAGGACAGTTAACTCCTAGGGGATTTCAAGGGTAATAACATGGGTATTCAGAGGGGTAAAAATGAGCAGTTTGACCTTAGAATTAACAGGGAATAATTCAGAGATTAATTTGAATTTAAAAGGGGGGCTGCTAAAAGGATTGAATTGAGACAAGTGTTAGTGAGATTAAATAGTAAAAAGATAACTAGAAGTGGAGACAACATTTGCTGATTTTAAGGGTTAAAAATAATTTAGTTAATGGTCCACTAATGCTTAAAATCAGGAGGAGAGTTCTGTTTTTTGGGATATAAAAGAGGAACATATTAGACAAAATGGGGGGACTGGTTTTTAGAGAGAGCAATTACATTCTGGAGTTCTTTTTTTTCCTGAAAAAATCAGTCGAAGAGAACATTTTTAGCCAGATCTTCTTTGAGTAATCCGAGAGTTTGAAAACACTTAAAAATACTGGAAAGTCATTCAGGTCTTAAGGATCAGTATTGAGAGTGTTTAGGCTTGAAAAGAATAGAGAGAAATATTAAGAGGTCTCACTATTTCATTGAAGTGATTTCCCTGCTTCAGTGGATTTATTTTTTCTGTTTGAAATACGCAGATTGATCTTAAGTGATGTTGAGTCCAGTTGAATCAGTTTCTTCTTGAACTTTGTGTTTGGTTGAGAGTTCCAAGTGGTCCTGGGTGCTTTCATTGAGTTTACTTGGTTTATTTTGGCATTGTTGTGGGTCAATCTCTCGGGTTTCGTTTGGTTTTTTTTTGGGTCATTGAATCATTCATGGGTTGAACTTGCTGTGCTGGTTGCTGTAAACTGTTCTATCGTTGTTGCTTGTTATCTTCTGTTGCTGATCATTCTTCTTCTTCATTGTATCTCATTCCAGGTACTTATCATGAAAACTCAATACCATGTAGATCTTTTGTCGGAGAAATGAAATGAGATTAAAGCTGAACATCTACTTTTGGCTTGCAATCTTAGTGATTCTGTCACATTTAGAGATAATTTTGTAGTTTGATATGTTGCTCCTTGTAATCAAATTGTAATAACTTTGGATTGTCTAAATTCGTAACTCCTAAATTGCAACCTCATAATTGGAACTGACCTTATATCAATTTCATCATGCTATTTTAGATTAGTTAGTTTGTGTTAACTTGAATCATGGAGTTTAGTAACCCCGTATTGAATCCCCTGTGGACTTGAAGTTTGAAATAAGTTGAATGTCTGCTGAAAGTGAAGTTGAGATAGTAGATTGTATATTTGCTCAAGTTTTTATCACGTTTTAAAATAGGCAGCATATTTCTTATGTGTATACTCCTATCATAATCATTCTTGAATATGTTTGTTAGATATTGGATTTAAAGGTGAGCCACAGTATATTGATTCATGAATAAGTCATGTTCCAGTTCAAATCTTTACTGCCACAATTGCACAAGTTAGAACTAATTGATTAGGCAAATTACGTGTATTAGGCATTCTAAGAAATATAAAAGGAAAACAAAGACAAAATCCATAGTCTGTTTGCTGCTTTTTAACAATAAATCCATTCAACAGTCTATTAATGTGAATTTGTCTTGAAGGTTTCAGTTTATAGTTTAACATAGTATAAGTAAGGTTCCCCCTTTTCTTTGAATCCCTACTTGAACTTGAAGCTCGATTTTATAAATTGAAGTAATTAGGCCTTTTCTTTATTTCTTTCAGAGATAAAATAAATAGAAAAATCATAGTCGCTCTAAGATATCCTTAAATAAAAAATGAGACGAGCTTCGCCGAATAAAACGCACAAACTACGGGGCCCTCATAAATGCATACTAAAATACTTAGATATCGGGACGGGCCGTTTAGCGAATTTCATGGACTTTCCCAAAATAATAACGCACTAGCATCTTTAGGCGCGCCTTTTAATAATTCACTTTCTTAAATTCGGGTGCAAATTTATGTGATCCAAATCTCGATGAAGTCAAAATATGTCAATAGCCACGGGTACATTGAAGTGACGTGGTTCGAGATGTGTTTTCACGACGTCGCAATTCTCATTAAAAAAATAATAATAATAAAGCGGTAAATAATTTTAAAATTTCACTATAGGATAACATGTTTTAAAATTAGATTTTAAGCCATTTATAACAGTTTAAGCAACCGTGCTAGAACCACGGGATCCGGGGGTGCCTAACACCTTCCTTCGGGTCAACATAATTTCTTACTTAGAATTTCTGGTTCGCAAACTTCACAAGGAAAGTCGAATATTTTCCTCGAATTGGGATTCAAAATAAACCGGTGACTTGGGACACCAAAAGCCAAACCTTTCCCAAGTGGCGACTCTGAAAAGAATAAATAATCTCATTTCGAATAATGTCACTTAAAATAAAAAAACTCCCTTGTACACTATCCCTCGGGGTTGGTGCGTAAAAAGGAGGTGTGACAGCTCTGGCGACTCTGCTGGGGATAAAACGCAGAACGTTTTGTTCAGGGTTCAGAATTCGATCTTAGATAAATTGTTGTATTTGGCTTTATTTGATTTTCCTACATGTTTTCCTGCTAAAAGTGCTAAATATTTTACCGCTTTGATATTATCTGAACTGTATATATAAACTGTGCCGAAACCCTTCTCTTCTCACCTCCGGGGATGTTGCTTACTGGTTAAGACTCCCTATTCTGTTAGTGTCTTACCCTGAAATACAAAAGAGGTCGGACAAGTTACAAAGCCGGATGATCCCGTGGGTCCCCGGTACGTAGCCCTTCCTCGACTCGAGTTGTCCGCTCGGGTACACGGTCTAGAACACATACCTAGGTTTTGAACCTAGAATAACTTGACTTCATGTCAGATCCCTAGTAGGAACGCTTATTTGCATCACGTTGCATTTGACTTAGGGGACTCAACACAGGGGTTGGGTCCGTCTAGGACAGGTAACCTGAAATGAAAAAGGACCATCCTGCTGCATCCTGTTTGTTTTACGCATTTATTTGCTTCAGACTTGCATGCTGACCGACTTTTAAAATATTAAAAAAAAAAGAGAAACACCAGTGTAGAGAATTAATAGCATAACAGAGCCTAAATACTGTCGGAACTCTGCCAAATTTTTAAGAAAATCGAAAAAAAAATATTTTATCATTTTAAAAAAAAAATCTTCATTTTATTCTTCTTGTTTTCAAATTATTTGGTCGGAAAATACGTTGTTGAAAGGAAAAGGAAAAAGCTTGTTTTCAAAAAAATAGTTCGTTTTATCTGCCCTGAACTACGCCAGTTTGATTCTCATAGGGTGTGAGATACGTAGGCAACCCTGATCGGGTCCAACTTTCTCCTTTTGTGAAAAATCACCAAAAATGTCAAAATTAATATTTTCATCATAAATAAGTCGGGTGATGCCGCTTTTATCAAAAATAGCCTAATGTTCCAGAAAGGGACACTGGAAGGCTGGCTTTGCGTGAGCGGCCACCGTTGGTAATTTTTTTTAGGTCTTGTCAGTTAGCCCACGCGGCCTTAAAATCTTCACCCCCGAAGTGCTGAAAGGCCGCGTTTGAAAATCGAGTCTTTTGTAAAAAAAAATAGTTAGTTTTGTTTTAAGTCAAATAAAGTTTGTTTTTTTAATCACATTAAGAAATGTGCAGAATGAGCACGAGTCAGAATATATCCGAAGCTATTATAAACAAGATCCCGTTGGAATTACATATGTGGTGGGATGACTTGGGCAAATCAGGACAAGACATGGTCAATTCATATTTGGGAGGCCTTACTGGGTTGCTGAAAATTAATCCGAGGGGGGATATCATAAGGGCACTGATTCCATTCTGGGATCCGACACACAATGTATTTCACTTCTCAGATTTTGAGCTTACCCCAACATTGGAAGAGATAGCTGGATACATCGGGGATCCCAAGGTCTCGTTAAGAAAGCAGTACTTGATTTCTCCAAGGGCTGTAGCCGCCCACAAATTTTTAGACTCTTTAAAGATACTAAGGGTGGTCCATAACCCAGACTTGGCAAATGGTTTTTGTGCTTTGTCATTCATATACGACAAATATGGTCATATTGGAGGATTCAATAACCCAGAAAACAAAATCTGTAGCAAGGGAAACCACCTGAAATGGGAGGAACACAGGTGTTTCGCATTTATGGTAGCCTTTCTAGGACTTCTAGTGTTCCCTAGAAAAGATGGTAAAATTGATATATGAGTAGCTGGGGTTGTCAGTACTTTGCTTACTCAGGAAAACAACACTCTTGCACCGATGATAGTAGCCGACATTTTCCGCGCTCTTACCGCTTGCAAAGCCGGGGATGACTTTTTCGAGGGTTGTAATGTATTGTTACAAATGTGGATGGTTAAACACTTGTGCCATCGCCCTCAATCTATGATCTACGGGTCATCAGAGAAAACATGTATAGAAGAGTTTCCTACAAGAGTCGACGGATTTTGTTTGCCAGAAGGGGTCACCGAATGGGTGACACGTTTGCATTCTGTCTCCTTACGCCAAATAGAGTGGACATTCGGGTGGTTGTCTGTAGACGAAATCATATTCATGTCAGCCACATGGTCTCATTTTCTGCTAATGGGCCTTAAAAGTATCCAACTGTATGCCACATACCGAGTATTGAGACAGTTGGCAAGATGCCAAATAGTCCCAAAGAATGAAAATCTTAGCAGACAGGTAGTCGAAATTGGGCCTAACGGTCAATTCCCTGAAGCAATAGTTCGCAAAATCTGGAACGAATGTCAGTACCTAAAAGCAGACACTTGCATACGAGATCGGGCCAAAGGTGAAGTATTGTCAGGATACCCCACTTGGTACAAAAGGGATCTTAAGTCCGAGAGGCCGGCTAAAAGACCTCACCTCCAAGATTTCGTTGAGTCATCACAAGAACAATGGACCTGGTTGGCTAAAGAAAATGAATACAGGGCCAAGATGGGAAAAATGGAGAGGCAAATCCAAGACCTTAAGTTTAAGAACAGTGTGCATGTTGCAGCCAATGACGGAGACAAAAAAAAGTTGGCTCAAGAAAATGAAGCCCCGAGAGCACAAATCCAACAAATGAAGGTAGATGCTGACAAGCAACAAAGGAGTTGGATGGATTAACGTTTGATAAAGGGTTTGAGAAGAGAAATCGTTGAATGCGAGGACGAGCTGAAAAAAATTCGAGGGTATCGTAGCAGGACTTCGGGTACAGTGGGCAGAGAGAATAGAAGAACGCGCCCATTACTTGCAAAAATTGAAGAGAGATTATGAAAAAATCATTGTCCATCTGAAAAGAAAGATGACCACCCTTGAAGACGAAGCAGCTAAGCAAGCCAAAGCTTTCAAGACTGAAAGTGGACACTGCTATGACTTATTGGCCCGAAGGGAAGAAGAAATACAATAGTTGTGGAATCAGCATCTTCAGGATTCTCAAATTTTAGAAGTCCGTAATGATCAAATAAGGCGTCTGCTCATAGAAAAAGGTCGAACCAGGGACATGATTGAAACCATTGCCCACGCCATCGTCAAGAAATGCCAAGTGTGTGAAGACATGGCCCGCTCTACCTTCTTCTCAGCAGTGATGATTTTTGTCAATAAGATAATGTATGAGTTGGAATAATTGAAAAAGGATCTTGCGCCCAAGCCCGCAGCGAGGCCGAACGATGCTCTGCGGGCACCACAATTTGAAGCTTTAATGTACTCATAGCTCGAGTTGTATTTTCTTTTATGGAGTCTGTTGTCTGTTAGAGTCCATTCTCCTTTTCGTACCAAAGTTTGTTAGTAATATTTGAGTCTGTACTTTATTTTAAGTCTGTTGTTTCCCGTTCCAAATTTCTAGTTGGTAATGAAATGTTTTATTAACAAAATGGAAAATTCCCAGAAAAATTATTTCTTTATTCTTTGCGTTCATTTTTGCGAACTACGTTTGGTCTGATTCGTGCGGGGCATGATACGTAGACAATCTTCATCAGATTTGACCGTAACCCTAAATAAAGTATATAAATAAAATAAAAGGAAATAAGGAAAAGCATAAGGAAAGGCCGGGATGATGCAAGCAACCGTTGCAAAACATGTAGAAATCCATCTAACTGTATAGGTGCATCACACCCCAACGTGAGATTACCTATATGTTACTTGTCTCAAATTAACCAGTTGTTGCTGTGTCCAGGTCCTATAGAAAGGTGATTGGTTTTGTGGTAGTCTAGCCTCACATTCATACTTTACGAGGTCGAAAGGAAGTGTTCAGCCACCCGTCACAAAGTCGAAAGGAAGTGTTCACACTTACTTCACAAGATCGAAAGGGAGTGTAGAAATGTCTTCAGAAATCCTCCACTAACGATTCCTATTTTAGATGAGAGTTCCATCTCAGCCATCCCAACTTCTGAATCATCAACTGTTGAGGAAAACAGAATCCTCCGTCTCCGCATAATAGAAATGTGGGACGCCTGGAATAATGGAAGAGAACTGCCGAGTGCAATCCCTGGATTCCCCGAGTTGTTTCCTAGGACAAGTGGGACTTCCAACGTCCCCATCAGTTATCCAACTACCCTATTCGGGTATCCTACCATGTCAGCTCACTTCGCCGGATCACCTTCTGAGTCTCACCCCAGGTGTCGGCGATAGGTGCAGCCTCGAACATATTCACTACACCGCCTTGTCCAACTGCGGCACAACCCGCTATACACAAGCCTAATTTTGACTCATCTTCATTCACATTCCAAGCACCATCTTTCTCGTTGGAACCTACCCAGTTTACCACCAACGATTACCCTCAGCATCCTCGATACGAGCTTACGCCTGGGCAAGACCAAAATCCCAGATCACCCGAGAAGGATGACATGGCTAAGAGAATGAGAAGCCTTGAACAAAAATTAAAAAACATGCAAGGGTTGAGCGGGCAGAAGAGTGTCTCCTATGCAGATTTGTGTATGTTCCCGCATGTACATTTGCCTTCAGGGTTCAAAACACCAAAATTTGAAAAGTATGACGGGCACGACGACCCCATTGCTCATTTGAAGAAGTACTTCAATCAGTTACGGGGAGCCGGTGGCAGAGAAGAATTATTGATGGTATATTTCGAGGAAAGCCTAATCGGCATTGCTTCTGAGTGGTTTATGGACCAAGACATCTCACGTTGGCATATCTGGGATGATTTTGCTCGAGACTTTATTCGACAGTTCCAATACAACATAGACATTGCGCCGGATAGGAATTCTCTGACAAATCAAAAGAAGAAATCCTCGAAAAATTTCAGAGAATACGCAATTAAGTGGCGCGAACAAGCTTCAAGAGTGAAACCTCCAATGGATGAGATAGAAATGGTCACTGTCTTCCTGCAAGCCCAAGAGCCCGATTACATCCAGAATATGATGTCGGCCATGGGAAAGCCTTTCGCAGAAGCAATTAAAATTGGGGAAATGGTAGAAAATGGTCTGAAAATGGGTAGAATCTTGAGCCAGGCAGCCATAAGAGCAACCTTCCAAGCCATCCAAGATGGGTCTGGAGGAGTAGCTAGGGGCAAGAAGAAGGAAGAAACATCCATGGCGACGACAGATGCAAGAAAATAACATACCCCTAGGTCTCTTTTTCCGGAAAGACCCTCGCAGCATTACTACCCCCACCAGGATATGACCTATACTCCTCAGCCCTACATGGTCATGAATGCTCAACCTTATGGCCGACCACCGCAACAAATCAACCGGAACCAAGCTCCACCTCCTAGAAATCAACCTCTTTACCAAAACCACTATAATCCCCAACCACCCCAGAATAACTTCCGTCCTCGAGAACCACCCAGGAGATGAACTTTCACCCCCATCGGTGAACCATATTCTGAGTTATTCCCAAAGCTTGTCCAATTGGGTCTCCTACAACCCATACCCCCAAACGGGCAAAACCCGGAGTCACCATCATATCAGCGGGGTTTCAGATGTGCCTATCATTAAGGGGCAGAAGGGAATGATACGAACAATTGTTGGACTTTAAAAGGGGTAGTGGAAGACTTGATAGAATAGAGAAAGATAGTGGTAAGAAACGAGGAGGTCCCGAATGTGACTAATAATCCCTTGCCCGCTCACAATAATGGGCCGTTGATCGGGATGATCTGTGAAGACAAGGATTTTGATCTCGCCTTGAAGGCCATAATTGCTATCACCGATGTAGAAAGGAAGCCAAGGCAGCCCTGAAGCAAGAGAAAGGGGAAGAGAAGGCTAAAACTGTCAAGCCAGAGTTTGAGAAGAAAGTCGAAACAAAAGCAGAGACGAGGGTGCCTCCGAAAATGGGTTTCTCTATATTCCATGAGGTTGCTTAGAGAAGTCGCAGAGATTCGAAATAAAAAGGGGAATACCGATGTATGTGCCGAAAGGAGTGTCACACCTCCTTTTTGCACACACTTACCCCGAGGGATAAATGTGTGAGGGAGTTTTTCCATTTAAAGTGACAATATTCGAAACGGGATTATTTTATTTAATTCAGAGTCGCCACTTGGAATAAATTAGGGTGTCCCAAGTCACCGATTTATTTAAATCCCGAATCGAGGAAATTTCGACTTTCTGAATGAAGTCCGCGAACCAGAAATTCTAAGTAAGGAATTCTGTTGATTTGAGGGAAGGTGTTAGGCACCCCCGAATCCCGTGGTTCTAGCACGGTCGCTTAAACTATTGTAAATGGCAAAAATATCTGATTTTAATACATGTTATAACCTATGTGCTTTTAGTCAACTTTAAACCGCTTTTATAGATCCAAAAACCATCCCTTTAAATATTTCAAAACAAAACGGGCCTAATCTCAATCCTATAGGTCCAACATGTGTCTGGATCATTCATTTTTGATCTATGCCAAGTAAAGTGAAAACATCGACTTTTGATAATACTTTAGTCCATGTAGATGCCTATCGAAGTTATTTTTCGATTAACTTACGCGAAGCGTTGAGACGTGAATCGATTTCATTGTTTAACTAAAATTCACAACTAAATAATCGGGATTGCATCTGATTCAAATAAAACTCTTAACAAGACATGAGCATATATATCCTGATTTTAATACATCTCTNGCTATCCACTTGGAACTTAAATGTTTTTTATCTAAACTTTAGTCATCGTAAGCTTTGAACAGAAATTCAAACTTAGTACTAATGTTGACAAAATTTACATGCTAACGAGGAATATCGATTCAATTTTATAGTTCATGATTTAAATCAAAGCATACAACAGTTTTAGTTATACAAATATGCCTTACAAACTAACAAACGCATGTAAAAGATCTAATCTAATTCTGAAATTAACAAACAATGATCTAAGAGCGTAAAGCCAGCAAGCATTCTTATTTCCAGCTTAATTCAAGTCTACACCAAACACGAGTTCGAGATTGTGTACCTGGAATTTCAAACAGCAAAAACAGAGGAGAAAATCAGTAGCACGAAATCAACAGCAAACTAACAGCAACCAACGAGACAGATTCCAGAAAAAGGACCCAAGGGGCCAATAGCAAAAGTCGGCAAGAAATTCCAGGAATGGTTTAAACCAAACAGAGAATTTAAAACGACTAAACAACAACTTCGAAAGACCAAACAGCAATAACAATGAGCTCAAGTAATCCAAACAGAAAGCCTGCCAAATGTGTCTCAAGTTATCTGTTTTCCAGGATGTATCCCTTCAGTTTTCTAATGTATGTTCTTCAGCATGTGTATGGCTTTTTAGGATATATCTCTTTTATCCTACCTCTGAAACTATGGTTTTCCTAAGGCTAGGCAGGATTTCCAAAGGCTGGAAATTAAAGGCTCGAAGGGGACTCTTGGACCCCAGACTGAAGGCTACAAAACTGTCTAGAAAGAGACTCTTAAGACTCAAGAATTCCTTTCAAAACACTCCCCAACTGATGGTTAAAAGACCCTTTAAAACTGCTGGTTCAAGGACTCTTAAAAACTGACCGTTTAAAGAACCCTCCTAAACTGATGGTTCAACCCCAATACTGATGGTTCAAAAGTGTAGATAAGAGCTTATACCAGCTTTTCTAATCTCTCTCAAAATCTCTCTTCTATCTCTGTTTTTCAGAATGTATATGAGAAGGTCTGTGTTTTTTTTTTTCAGAATGTATATCCCTGTGTATTGTATCCTCTCCAAAGTCTGTCTATCAGTCCCTTATATATCCAAACTCAACAGCCCTGCAGCCCCCTTTTTTAATTGTTTTAAAACTGACCAGCCCATTAACATTCCTTCTGTTTTTCCACTCTACTTTTTCTAGGCATGGGACTCCTATTAAACAATTCCTGAAGAGCAGAAACTGGTGGAACACCCTGCTGTCCAGCAGGTTCCACCAGTCTATTCCCATGTGCATTGCACTCTTTTGAGCATTAACTGATGTTAGTTTCTGACTTCCCATTACCCAGTGTCTACCCAGGCTGTATTTTGCACTAATGGACAGCCCCTTTTAACTAGTTTATTCATTAATTTTAAGGGTGCATTGAGTACCATTCAGCAGGTCACTTAGCTAATTTCTGAATCTCTATTAAGGTCACAGCTATAACCAATTCAAATATCCTAACCACAAACAATTTAGACTTTAATTCAACAGTGGTCTTGGACCAAATTAACAGTGTCAATCACTGTCCAGTATTCTAACAGGCAGACTTACGAAATTAATTGACGACATTCGTTTAGTCGATTACAACACGTATAATCGATAAAAAATAATAGACATATCAATCAGTGATTCACAGTACTTAGGCCAAAGACAAAAATACGAAACTAATTATTCGACGACGCTAATCGAAGCGAATACGTATCCTATAACAAACACAATCAAACCAACAGAAACAGAAAGTTTGACCAAATAAAAAGGTCTTTGAGAGAAGGACAGAAAAATTGATAACTCAACAGATAAAGATACTAATGAAACTTAGACTAACAAATAACTAAATAAAGATAAAAGAAAGGAAGAGGAAATACCTTGAGAAGAGAAATCAGAAATCAAACAGGCTTGGGATCAGCTCGAACTCGAAACTTTTGAGGCCAAACGGGCTTTAATCGAGTGTTCTCAAGTGAGAACACTTCGACCAAAGCCCATTGAACCATCAAAAACCTTCAAAGCAGGCTCGAAATACTTCTAGTGTTCTTGGGGCTCAGGTTAGGGTTCAAATGGTTCAGGCTTGATTCGAACCAAACCAGTGTTGGTTTAGTTGCGAGGGAGGTTAGGGGAAGGCTGTGTATGAGTTTGGGGCTGAATGGAAGCGACGCCACCACTAGGAGGAAGTGGCGGCTACTAGGGTTCTTGGTGAAGAATTAAGATTCGAAGCGAGGGGCTAAGATTCGAGGGAAACCATGTTTGGGGTTGGAATGGGGAGGTCTCGGAGGTGCTATGGTGTAAAAATAGGGGTCATTGGTGTGATGTTGGTTTTGGCTCGAATCTTCGATTGAAGATTCGAGGAACTCTAGGCTGATTCGAGCCAAACTGATGACAGACTCGTGTTCAGGGGGTCAAGGAGATTCACTGGTGTTGATTTGGTGGTCGTTGGCATCGTCGCCGCTGGGTTTGCGACGAAGGGGAAGGAGGACGGCTGGCTAGGGTTCTTGATGGTTTGTCTCTGACCTTCAGAGAGAGAGAGACAATGGGGTGATGGGTCGTTTGGAAATGAGGGGTGTAACGGGGGTTTGGGGTATGGGATTTGGTATATTGAAAGGATTCAATTGATCTGAGCCGTTCGATCAAGCGAGATCGATGGTCTGGATCTCTCACTTAAGAGAAGCGACGTCGTTTGGTTACGTCGTGGGAATGGGTTGACCCGGGTCGAAATGGAGCGGGTTGTGAGGGGAGCCTGGGATCGTTGGATCATTGGAGATGAACGGCTCCGATTAATATACCTGAAACGGCATCGTTTCGATTTAACAGGGGTTGAACTGGACCGTTTGATCAGGTGAGATCAACGGTCGAGATGGAGGGCCTGAGGACGACGTCGTTTTGACGTCCCTAAGACTGGGTCTCTGTGGACTGGGCCATGGTCGATTTGGGCCAGGTTTTCTTTGCCTTTTAGCCATTTTTTAGCTTTATTTAACTAACCACAATCAAACTAAACACACTCTACACAAATTAAAAGAAATGAAATCACACACCTATTAATTAACACATAAATAATTAATGCAAACTACAAATTTTAAATTACTCAATGACAAAGGACAAGATGCATATTTTTTTGTAATTTTCTTTTCTAACCACTTTATGGTTAATTAATTCTTAAATGCATGTAACACGTATTTTTTGTATCTTTAATCAATCTAAACAAATAAACACACACATACAAATGCTAAAGAAATATAACACACAATCCAAAAACACCAAATGCAACACAAAACTATTTTATTTTATATTTTTTGGGAGTAATTGTCGTGAGAGCAAAAATCACGTGCTCACAAGGAGCCTATGTTGTTTGGGGGACAATTAAACCGCCTCGGCTGAATGAGCCAGTGGTTATAACGGACCCGTTTGTGGTGCCATGGAATTATCAACGGACGTTGGTTACATACAAAGGCAAAGAAATCACAGGAGAACTTCCGGGAAATACTTCTGCAGAAAAATATTCAGGCATACAAGAAGTGAACAATGCCACACGAAAGCGTTTCCCACCCAAGAAGCCTGTAAATGCTGAAGAAGCAGAGGCTTTCTTCCAAAAAATGAAGATACCTGATTTTGAAGTGGTGGATAAGTTGCGTAAGTACCCTGAACAGGTGTCTATGCTATCTTTGCTAATGAGGTCTGCCGAGCATCAGAAGATCCTGCTGAAAACCTTGAACGAGGCGTATGTGCCAGCTGAGACTTCGCTCGAGCGACTCAAAAGAATGGCAGAAAGATTCTTTGTTGTCAATCAAATTTCCTTTAATAAGTATGATTTACCTCCGGAGGGAGCGACTCATAACAAGGCCTTACACCTGACCATCAAGTGCGAAGAATACTACGTCAAACGAGTAATGGTGGACGGGGGCTCGGGTGTCGACATTTGCCCACTCTCCACACTGCAGAGAATGGAAATCGGGACAGGAAGGATTCGTCCCAATAACGTTTGTGTAAGAGCTTTCGATGGCATGAAAAGTGACACAATTGGAGAAATCGATTTAATTCTGACCATTGGCCCCGTGGACTTTGAGGTGACCTTCCAAGTTCTAGATATGGACACATCTTACAACTTTCTTCTTGGAAGGCCTTGGATTCATGCTGCAGGGGCTGTGCCTTCTATTCTCCATCAAATGGTGAAGTTCGAATATGAAAATCAGGAAATTGTGGTCCTCGGAGAGGATGAGCAGTCTATTTATCGGCATCCATCCATCCCACGTCTCGAAGCAAGAGAGGGAAGTGAGCACATAGTCTATCAGGCTTTTGAAGTTGTATTGGCAGATCGGTATGAAGAGGTAAGCCCTTTCCCCCAACCTTTCTTGTCCAATGCCTCAATCATGGTTGCTAAAGAAATGATCCGACGGGGATTCAAACCAGGAAAAGGGCTTGGAAAATCATTACAAGAAATAGTTGAACCTATCACCTTGCCTTCAACTGAGAAATTCTTTGGGATAGGCTTTCACCCCACCCCATGTGATGAAAAGTGGGCGAATAAGAGAAAGAATGAGGGATGGGATTTACCTCAACTACTACCTCACTTGTACGAGACCTTCATCAGCCCAAAGTATGATGAAGAAGAAGAGAATGAGGCCTTTACAACCGAAGAGATTGAGGAAATATATGGGGCGATGAGAGAAATGCTTTACGAAACCCACATGGTTTAGCTGGGAGAAGGCACAAGCACCGCTGAGGTGCTATACATGGGGCCAAATGCTAAGCTTCAAAATTGGGAGGCTACACCGTTCCCAGTCAGGCGGGAGTCCGGGTAGACTTGTCCTGCCACCTTTCCTGCATCACGAGTTATCCCAGGGTGTAACTCGGATGTGTTCTTTAGTTTCCTGTTTTTTTTAATTTAATTTCCTGAAATGTAAACCCTGTTATCTTCCCAATTCCAAGGAATAAAATCAGTATTTCATCATTTATTTTTCTTTATTCTTTCTGATTTTTGCTATTTTTCTTTTATCTTTTCTTTTCAATTATAATCATGCGGCTTTAAATAACTTGACATGCTTACGGACTTCACACCCAGATCCAAACACGCTGTCTAATTGTGAAATAATGAACCAATAATCGGAATATGATGAAGAAGAGGCTTTTAGGGAAATGAATTGAGAACTGGAACACTTTGAGAATAAACCTAAGCCTAATTTAAATGACACGGAACCGGTTAATTTGGGAACTTCTGAAGAAATCCGATAGACCAAGATAAGCATTCACACATATGATAAAATAGGGGATGCAATAATTCAACTCTTGTTTGAGTTTAAAGATATGTTTGCTTGGTCATACGATGACATGCCAGGATTAGGTGTTGATCTAGTGGTGCATAAATTGCCAATCTACCCTGATTGTCCCCCAGTTCAACAGAAACAGAGGAAGTTCAAGACTGGTATCAGTGATAAGATCAAAGAAGAAATCACAAATCAGTTGAAAACAGGGGTAATCCGGGTGGTCCAGTAGACTACGTGGCTGGCTAATGTAGTTCCGGTACCGAAGAAAGATGGGAAAACTCGGGTGTGTGTGGATTATCGAGATTTGAATAGGGCAAGTCCCAAAGATAACTTTCCCTTGCCCAACATCCACATCCTTGTTGATAACTGTGCCAAACATGAGATACAGTCCTTCATGGATTGTTACGCGGGATATCACCAGGTATTAATGGATGAGGAAGATGCCGAGAAAACCGCTTTCACTACACCTTGGGTTACTTACTGTTATCGCGTTATGTCATTCGGTTTGAAGAATGTCGGGGCAACATACATGAGAGCCATGACTGTTATTTTTCATGATATAATGCATCAGGAGATAGAGGTGTATGTAGACGACGTGATCATCAAGTCCAAGACTCAGGACGATCATGTTCGAGACTTGAGGAAATTTTTTGAGAGGCTGCGAAAGTATGATTTGAAGCTGAATCCGGCTAAATGCGCCTTCGGAGTCCCATCAGGCAAACTTCTGGGTTTCATAGTCAGCAGGAGAGGTATCGAGTTGGATCCGA
>MDKF010710503.1:0-65945 GCA_026770625.1 Nicotiana glauca | reverse complement strand
TATATATATATATATATATATATATATATATATATATATATATAAAAATTGTGTTTTGGATACCATATAATTTGTTAGGCACATTTACAAAATTAGATGAATTTACCAATTCTGAATAAGTCATAAGAGAACAATTAATAGTCGATAGTCTGACATGGCGCAATTTATCTGAAATTTTGGAGAGAAGGCGTGGGGTATTAGAGGGTGTTTGGTTATCAAATTGGCTTATAAGCACTTTTTAGCTTACCTATGCGTTTGATAAAATTAAAAGTGCTTGTAAGTTAAGTCCTTATAAGCCAAAAATAAGCACTTTAGGTTTGACCAACATATTTACTATTCTATCACTAAAATTCTTCTTTTTAACAAAACTCTTCGTATACCCAGTTTTTCAGCTGCTTATTATCAATTTCAGTACTTTTATCCAAACACGTAATTGCTTATTTTTTAAATTAATTTTAACACTTAAAATTGCTTTTCAGCACCTAATGCTTATCAGCTAAGCCAAACGGGCTCTTAGTCGGAGACTAAGAATTGGGTAAAAAGGAGCGGAGAAGAATTGAAGAAAGTCTAACGCTAGTGAAAATTATTATTTTTGTTCGTTCAATAAAAAGCAACAGAGTTTTTAGAAGATAGAAAAGGAATTTGCTCGTCTCAGGAAGCACACTTTTTCCGAAATTCATATATATAAATAACCAAACAACTATTCGATTTTTAGCATAGTAAAATTCTGTAACAAACCAGGCACATATGTGTGTGTCTAAAGAGATAAAGGTTGAGTGTACCGGGTTGGGCGTAAAAGAATTGTTTTCTTTCATGAAAAAAATAGAAATGGAAAAGAACCTAATGAGTTTGACATATTAGAAATGTTTTATGTGACGACCAAAATTTTCCTTGATACCTGTTTTTAGAGATTATGTAAGCCTAACATTTACTGAATAACAACAACAATAAATAAAATCTAGTAGTCTTTCAAATAGAAATCTCTACAAAATTTACAATTCCCAAATCGGTAGTACAAGTCACAATCTCTACAGAGTTTGTTACAACTTCTAAATACAACTGTCTGGAAATAAGTAAAAACAATGTGAATACAAAAATAGGAAGGTGACTCCGAAGCCTACGAACGCAGCAACAGGTTTACCTTGAGTCTCCACAGCAACGGTCCGCACACCTACTAGCGATCAAATACCTGAATATATAAAAATATATACAGAAGCGTAGTAGTGCCAGTCACGTAATTTTGTGTTGTGACAAAATTGGTATGAGAGCACTAAGTTCTAAGTCGAGTCCTAAAAAGTCTATGGAAATCGTGTCAAGTAGAGTCACTCTTATTAGTGTTCTACTCTAGATCGTGCGTTTATCCATGAAGTGAGAGTACATGTTCTCGATTGTATTGATTACCTATTGTGGCAGATATAGAAGTGACGAGAATAAAGCTCAAGGTCAAGTTATAATACAAGATGTTTGTGCTAATATCTAGAAAGTGTCAGATTTGTTCAAAATGGAAAGATAAGTTGAGAATAGATCGAGACTGATACAATCAACATGTATGACTTTGGTGAATAAGAATTATCAGTCGAATATTGAAAAAATAATGGAAGAAAATAAGGTGATGATGTCAGCTAGTATTGTTAGGATGGTGTCATGAATTATAAAGAATGTTACCAAAGGATGTGAATAAAGACACCTATGATAGAGCCTAGATTTCAATTCAAGATTGTTGGTCAAGATGTTGGGATGACTGTTTACTATGATAATCACCATTAACGAGTTTAACAAAGGTATAGAAAAGTACTGTAAATGAAGAGGTTGCATCTTAAATTATCATGACAAGATATATAAAGGTGATATGGATCTAATTGATACGTGAATGTGAATCAGTCAAGTTTGTGGTGAACATAGTATGACTCATAAGAAGTATGGCATAGTTAATACAGTGTCAATAATGACCAAAGACAAAAAAAAAGACTTTCCTGATCATCCGAAAAGGGAATGTTACAAGACGAGAGAGATGACCCTTAATTATACTAGACATCGAATTTTCCCTGAGCATGATATGCTATCATCGTGATTGTGTCAAATGTAATAAAAGTGACACATAAGAAATAAAGTGCCACGTATAAGTACGAGTTGACGATAGACGAAGCATACCATATGTAAAATATGGGCATGACAACCTTGAGTTACTCCAGATGATGAATGTGATACAAATAAAGTCAATCTCTAATTATGCATACCAAGGTATGCGAGGATAAAGTATGTGAACATAAATGGGTAAGCGTGAAAATATTAAGGGATGAGATGCACAAAAGGAGTAATTTTGGAGGTTATAAGAAGCAATATAGAGAAGGAAAAAAATGACGTGTATTGATAATCTTGAGATTTTCTAGTCGAGGTATGTCTTATTTTATTCTATTGAAATGATGAAAAATTAAGAATTTCCAAGAATGATCTCGAAGCAACTCTATATGTGCCAAATATTGAAAGAGCAGTTAAATTGTGAGTGAACAGATCCTTAATATTTAAGAAGAATAAATGTTGAAATTGCTCATGGACTAAGTTAAATATCATTCCCCGAACCCGGGGAGGCGTGGCTGGCACCCGGTGCCGTACTGGCCCTAGCGAATCACTCTATAACTCATTATCGTGTGACCAAAACTAGAACATTCATAGGTCGAATTAGCTAGACTCATTCCTTTTGTGACTATCATGGGCCAATATGGCCACAACTCGTAATGTATAACTATAAGTGGGCAACACTTTATCACCGAATTTTATTTCTTAAAACATGAATACATATGGGCTCCTCAAGGCCTCTAACATACTGTACCAAATGAACCTCTGTCTACAAAGCCTCTAAGATTATATGACATAAAATGAGACAAGGTACTGGCCTACCCATAAGTCTGTAGAAAAATTCTGACACGATGACTTACAGACTCGGCTGCACTCCGAATGAGGTGGAGTCTTACCGGTCCTTCGCTGAATGCCAATCTCGTTTACTATGAGGGCTCGTCAAACCGATTATCTATACCTGTAAGTTTGGATAGCTCTGTAAATCATGAAATATTTATAATAACATGCATATAAATGTCATGTAATGCATAGGTTTGCACGTACATAACATCATCAAGCCTCCGAGGGCATCCAATTATATTATTTCGGCCACTGTAAGCAAATCATCAACGTATACCGGCTGATCAGGTGGTGGTGCGTATATTATGCCATAACTTTATATATATATATATATATATATATATATATATATACGTGTATATAACGCTATCCGGTACCACTGTGGGCAAAATTATCAACGTATATCAGCTGATCAAGTGGTGGTGCGTATATAACGCCATAACTTTTTTTCCATATCCCATATACATACATAATATACATATATACGCGTATATAACACCATCTTGTCATGAGTCAATGTAAATTAATGCAATGCATGATAAGTATGTCAATAAAATCTTTCGGAGTGTCATAAGTCCATTATGCCTATAATTAATATCATGAAATAGACTTTATCACCTTACGTATTTTCTGAGACCCATGAACAGATGATAGAATAACAAGACTTATGGGAAAACAAGAATATATGCATCTCTAGCATTTCTACGAATAGAATAATTTACGAAAGTTATGTATTTGCTCGTTTTGTTTGTGTCGTACGGATCATGCCAAAGAAAGAAGGGATAACCTCAACGTACCTAAGCAAAAGAGTACATGAGACTGGTACTTAGAGACCTCGGTGCAGACCATGAATGGATCACCTCATTTTCTTCTCCCATTTTTCCAAGAATTACCCAACTTCTTTATTTATTTTTTTGGTTAGTAAGAATTACCAACTTGCTTCTTGATTGTATCTTTAAAAAGATACTAGTACTTTAGTTTACTTGGGAATAATTATAAGAAACTATAAGCACTGTTCTTGTTTCCGGTAACACACCACAGAAATATAAGCAATTACAGCTCTCTATTATCAAAAAGACAAAAACTAATTCAACAACAGTAACAAATGTTTTTAGTAGTTAACCATCTTCAAAGTAGTTATCTACCCATTGCAACACTCCTCGACTATCCGACTAGAAAACGATTACTCATTCCGTGCCAATTTATTTGACAATATTTTCTTATTAGTCCATTTCGAAACGGTTGGCACATTTTTATTCTGAAAACAATTTACTTTAAAATTTTCATGTAACCTTAATGGAAAGCTTATATAGTCGTACAAATATTATAATATATTTAAAATCACATATTTCAAAAGTCTGATTTCTTTATTTAAACTTCGTGCCGAGTCGGTCAAACTATACCAAACAAATTGGAAAGGAGGGTGTATAAAGCAACTAAAGATTTGCCCGAATCAAGCTACACTATGCAAAAAAAAAATGACCAAAATGAAAGTAAGTACTATAGTACAAAAATAAGAGTTAATTTTATCTATGGTCATTGAACTTTTGTGTTTGTTACCCAAAAATTACTTTTCTTTTTCTTGTTATGTAAAAATCATTCAACTTTGTGTTCATTACACAAAAGTCAGTTTTCTTTCTTTTGTTACACAAAAATCATTTTACTTTGCTTAAGTTATCACAAAAGTCACATTTTTACTTGGAAAGTCTATTGTGCCCTCTTATATAAACCTTTATATTTATGTAATACCTTCTATATTATATATTATATAACATATTATTAACTGTGTATTTTATTTATAAATAAAATAACTTAATATTATTTTATTTATTATTTTATAATATATTCGTATATTTAATTTTTTCTTAACATTAATTTTCACAATTATAGTAGTAGCGTTATTTAATTTGTCAGTAACTTTAATATATATTAGTAGAGAAATAAATCGGCAAGTACATTTCCGTAAAAAATTCGCAGGTAAACAAACAAAGAAACTGAGGAAAAAATCATATGTTAATTTGAAGGAAAATTCCTAGGTAGCTCTACATGCGAATTTAGTTAGGGATATTTTCTTGGGGATTTACCTGGGCAATTGATTATTTGAAAAATTGTACTACTAGAAATTCGGAAAAACCGTGCAAAAAAAAACCGACCAAAGTTGGTTAGTAATGGCCAATAATCGTCCAAAAATGTGGCCATTAACGTGTGGTTGGTATTTTGAAGGTCGGAAGGGCATATCGACCAAAGATAGTCGGAAACAACTTAGGTCGGTCAATTAAATTAAAAAAAAATTGCTTTATAACGCTACTAATATATCTTGAAAATTAAAGTTAGAAAAAATTAAATATACGAATGTATTATAAAAATAATAAATAAAATAATATTCAGCTATTTTATTTATAAATAAATACATAGATAAAAATATATTATATAATATATAATATAGAAGGTATTACATAAATATGAAGATTTATATAATATCAAGGACATAATAAAATTTTCAAGTAAAATATGACTTTTATGATAATTAGAGTAAAGTAAAGTAATTTTTATATAACGTACACAAAATTAAATAATTTTTACATAAAAAAAATAACTTTTGAGTAACAAACACAAAACTTCAATCTCTACCAAATAATACATACTCCAAGGAGGTCGTTAGCGTATTGAGAAACCCCATCACCAAAACAACCATTTCTTTAGTGGACCCACTTTCCCTCATTGACTTTCCAAGCACTCTAACACCCAATAAGAACTCATCTCCGTACAGAAGAGTAACGTAAGCTTCTTCAGTTGATTGAGATTTGGAAGCTCCGATTACCCAATAATTACATGACAAAAACATTATTAAGGAGATAATCCATAATCTTAACAATATTGGTTTCATCCTAATCTTTCAGCAGAATTTAGAAACTTGAATTTCGAAAGTGAAAAGGGATCTGGGAAGAAACGTGGGGTTACTGGAAATAGTATTAGAATAGTGAAATGAGATATTTAAATTAAGAATTGGGGATTATTTAGTGTATTCGTTGTTCTTGTGACTTTCCTCCTGGTATTAGTTGTCATCTCCTAAGTTGTCTTTCTAGAAAGTGTGAAGTTTTAGAACTTCTCCAGAGTGGGTGATATATGGTAATGTTAAGAATATGTTATTGAGCTGGACGTATATGGAAAGAAATTGCTTTTTAGATGAGTCACACATTAGTTTTGCAACCTAACAAAGAATGACTAAGAGTCATATCTTTAAGAAGTGGCTTGCTGCCACGTGGAGGTAGGGGGGTGGGGATTTTAATCTTTAGTTATTAGGTAATTAGGTAATGTTTCATTGCCCGTTAATTAATCAATTACCCGCATAATTAAGAAATATTTCAAATTAATTAAAATTTTACTTATTTTTAATATATTTTATACATCATACTATCACGGTCATATAGTACCACATAAAATAAATACATATACTATTATTTTTATTAAAATATTCATGTAAATATATATATATTTTCTTAACTTATAATTTTCCTAATCTCATATAAAGAATAAAAAATTTCGTACGCTTAATTCTTAAAATGATAAAAGGATAACCTTCTTTTCTTGTGAGAAAATAATTTCTATCTTTACAATAAAGAAAATCTCATAAAATTTTCTCATATATATGTATATAATTTAAAATATATTCGAAAGTAATAATATTAATAATTATATAAAATCATATTTTAATTTTTTTTTTACAAAAATGTTCCACTCATTATAAATACCATATCAAAATGTATCTTACGGTATCGAGGTTGTTAAATTTTACGGGTCTTATGGTCACAAATCCTCTGTAGAAAAGTACGGGATTTGACATTAAAGTAGTTGGAAAGTTATACATATAATGTGTACGACATAAGACTTAAAACACAATTAAAAATAGTTATGGTACAGATTTAGAGATTGAGAAGTTACAAGAATTCTAAGGCTGCATGATAATTTGCCATAAATCCCTAAGATGATATGTATAGACGATACCAATGATACCATGAAGAATGAGAAAATATATAAGTATATATTTATTATATGAAATGTGTTGATGTAAATATGTGATATTAACTACGGCCAAAAGAGTTCGCATTATGTGAAGACATGAGGTAATAATGTTAGATCTAATTTTAATGATGAAAATAATATATTCGCTTTTTGTGTAGAAACTCTTGGATTGGCGAAATCAATTAGCTATGGATTGAATTACAAGATTGAAGGACAATAGGCACGGTTAAAGGAAGAAGAAATCAAGAGTGAAGATACCGACGCAATCAAGGGACGCGATTAAAGGAAGAAGAAATCACTGAAGCTACAGATGGGATCAATTATAGCTAAACTCAAGGAATCAGATAAATCAAGATCTCGCTGAATATTCAATCAAGTAGCTAAACTCAAGGAATCAGCTAAATCAAGATCTCGCTGAATATTCAATCAAGTGTCTAAATATAGAGGATCAAGATTCCAAGTTCAACAGAACCGTTACAGAACAAATTTATTCTGGGAAAGAATCAATCTCTTTCCAAGGATTAAATCTCTTGGGTTGGCAAGTCTTTCCAGAATTCAAGCCTCTCTCTCAAAGTATTTAAACCTGTAATCACACCTTAGCTAGGCATACTTTGATCGAACCAAACACCCTCTCTTTGTTCTACTGCAAACAAATATTGTAGCTCTCTAAGACCTGATGTGTAACAAGTTAGAGATGAAAAAGAGAACAAAACTGGTGAGGCATTGTATCAAAAGAGACGAGTGATATAGGAACTAAGTTATCATGTCATTTCCATTGTACTCGAAGAAACTCATTCACTAAAGAGAACTCCCTTGCAACCCAAGGGGATTGGACTAGGATTCACACTGAATCTGAACCAGTATAAAAATTCTGGTGTCTTTAATTCCTGCATTTACTTTCAGCATCTTATATTCTGTTATTACAACTGTTAGTTTATTGCATCTAGTTGACTAATTGAAAAACCAGTCAACTAACAGAGATCAAGTTTAAAAATATACAATTCACCCCCTCCCCCTCTTGTACTTTTAATTGGTATCAGAGCAAGGCTCACATCTTTCTTTTGCTTAACAGCTTGTGAGAAAAGATCATGGCAAATCAAGTTATCATAGGAGCTCTCTTCCAGGAAGGAACTTCACAAGTTAGGCCACCATACTTCAATTTCTCTCATTGGAAAATATGTATGGAGATCTATGCCAAGGTTTATGATGTTAAAGTTTGGAGAGTCATCAAAAAAGGAAACTATCCCCTGCCAGCTGCTGCTCAACCACTTGCTGATCCTAAGGATGTAGATTCATATACAAAAGAGCAAATAGAAGTGGTACAAGTTAACAATAAAGCGAGAAACCTGCTTTATAATGCCATAAGTGGTGAAGAATATGAGAAAATCTCAAGCTGTGACACAACCAAAGAAATGTGGGACAAGCTTGCGGTTACATACGAAGAAACTAGCAAAGTAAAGGAAACACATATCAACATGTTGGTTCATGATTACAAACTATTTTTAATGAAAGAAGGAGAGTCTATTGAAGAGATATTTGCCAGATTCATCAAAATAATGACCGATCTAAAAGCATTTGACAAACCATATACGAGTGGTGATCAAGTCAGAAAAATTCTCAGAAGCCTATCAACCACATGGCAGACCAAAGTAGTCACACTTGAATCTCAAGATCTAAACAAGTTATCCTATGATGAACTACGAGAACTCATAGCCTTTGAAAAGACACATCTCAAGAAGACTAGTCAAGAAGAAAAAAGGAAAACAGACGCATTCAAGGCCTCAACTGAAATAGCTGAAAATGAAATCGATGATGATCCTGAAGCTCTCCAAGAAGAGATTGCTATGCTATTAAGAAACATAGATGGCTTAATCAGAAGATTCAGGAATATGAGGAAAGGAAGAATTCCACCTAGGTGATCTAGGAAATACAACAAACAGGACAAGAATGATGGAAAATGCTATGAGTGTGGAAGATTTGGACACATTCTAGCTGAGTGCCCAGATCTAAAAAGAAAAATTTCCAGAGGCTTTAACAAGAACAAATATTTTGGAAGTTGGAGCGATTAAGACAGTTCAAAGCACGAAGAAATTAAAAATCTCTACTTCATGACAATTCTAGAAAATAAGATGAACAAATCTTCAGGATGCTGGATGGATGAGGACACTTCAGATGACGAATGCAAATAGAGAGAACTGTTTCTTGGCACGACGTGAAACAAGTAAGGTAAGGTCTTATAACTGTGAAAGATGCAATGAATTGCAGAACATTCTTGATTTAACTTTGAAAGAGTCTAAAAAAATAATGAATGAGCTTAAGAGACTTAATAAAGAAGTTAAAGACTGGAAACTCAAACATGAAGTATGTGAAATTGAAAAAGAAGTACTTCAAGAAGAGTTTGAGGAATTGCAAATGCAACTCAATGGCATGCGCAAATCCACCAGTCACAGTTCTGTCAGGTCAAATCAAGCGACCTACAAGTCTATTGGAAAAAGACCAACTAGAATAAAGTCCACTAGTACTAACACAAATGAAAGACATAAAAATGGGTCAGGAATTACATGTCACTACTCTAACAAAAGTGGATATAAATATTCTTTTTGTAACTTTCGTAAAGTAAATGTTTCAGGATTGTAAGGCCCCGTGAAAACTTGTACTTGAAAAGCTACTAGCCCGTAGTGTCAAGTCCTGAATATGTGTTAGGAATGTATAAAATTCTTCGCGACTCGCAAGCTCAACGCGGTTTGGACCCTTTGTACTGATTCAGCATTTGAAAATCAAAGTAAAAGTTTTTCCAGAAAAGGGCCGAAATGCGGTGCAGAATGTGGTCGCAGATCAAGTATGCAGACCGTATTTCTGCCGCAGATAGAGTCTGGGGTTTGGTTAAAATCAAGGTCAAAATGCGATCCATTATGCGATCGCATAACTGATATGCGGACCGCATTTCTACCGCAAAGTAAGTCAGTGTGTCAGTCAAATTTAAGGTCAAAATGCGGTGCATGATGCAACCGCAAATTGGGTATGTGGACCACATTTCTGCCGCAAACCCAGGCAGGGAATTTGATTTTTGGAACATCTTTTGCAGTCCATTATGCGGACCGCATTTTCACTCTGCGATCGCAGAATGCGACCGCAGACTTGACTTGACTCCAATTTTTCTAATATTTCAAGCCGACCCATTTTTTCAATAAAACACCCCAAACCCTCATTTTAACATCTTTTCTAAACAAAATAAGAGAAAGGGGAGAGAGGGTTCTTGAGAGAGAAAGTTCATCTTCCTCAATTTGATTTTCCAAAGTCACCCAGGCCCGGAAATTTTTGAGTATTATCTTCATCTCAATTCTTGCAGGTAAAATCCCCAACCCTTTTTCATTGATTTTCACATTTTAATAAAAAGGGAGATTCTTATGCATTGATTCTTGAAAATGGAAGTTGAAACACACATGCATGTCCTTTATTACCTAATAGCTAGTAAGATGAGTTGGGTAGAAGTAAAGATTTGCAAAAGAGGGGTTGACAACCTAAATAAGTTTGGGTAGTGATTGTAAACTTCAATTCTAAGATATATGTGTTAACTTGTGATCTAGATCGATGTTGCTAGATTGTTGGGTGAATTGAAAGTAGAAGTTAAGAAGGAAAATTCGGCTCCAGATATGTATGGCTAACTTTGACCTTTGTAAAATCACCTTGTTTGGTGTACAAATGTTTGGTATGTGATATCTACGTGGATTATTTGTGAAGTTAAATTCTTGTGATCGGTATGTGTTTACTTATGCGGACTATTTGTGAATTCATGTGATTCATGTGCCTTGAACGTTATTGGTTTAAGTCTTCCGATATGATAGTGTAAATAATTGGTAATAAACCAAATGCCTGATTGTTAAAGTGTTATGTGGTAAGAAGTAAGAAACAAATGATGGAAGGAAATCCTAATTGATGCAATTGAAATAACTGTGGTAATATCACATGTGGCTTGACGTGGGAAACTATCGTTGTGACTTCAATTGTACTTTGGGCTGTTGAATAAGATGGAAATGGCATTGATGGTTATGGAAATCCTTTGTGAATTGTGCTCCTATTCTTTGAGAATTGTTGTTGTTGTTCTTTGTGAATTATTGTTGTTGTTGTTGTGTTGTTTGTGAATTGTGATTGTTCGGTAGGATCGGGTTACGCGCCACAACATGAAGTAATAAGGTGTGGGTTGTGGTGATAAGAGTGGAAAGTGATCAAAATCACTATTGAAATAAAAATGTGAGAAAGTTGTGAAATCATTGATGTGAAAATGTTGAAAGGGGAAATGGAGAGATTGTAAACTTTTTTGTCTTGATTGTTTCCTTTCATGTGTATTTGATTGTTGATTCTATTACTACTTGTTACTTGTGTATGGTTTGCGTTTACTTGGGGCAAAGTTTGTTCATATACACCAGTACAATTCAAATGTACTGACGTCCCTTTTGCCGGGCGCGCTACATTCGTGTTATGATTGTGGGTGGCTCTATAGCAGGTACTCTAGTCCACCGACAGTAGCACTCCTTCACTTATCGTCAGCTGTATTGGTGAGCCCTTTTCCTCTCGGGGCCCTACGTGGCTCATGCCACCTTTATTACTGAGTCATATTTTTGTATTTGTGTAAGGTATAGCTGGAGCCTTGTTGCCAGCATTTCCATATTATTCTTTAGTTGTAGTTAGAGGCTCTGCAGACAGGTTGTGGGTAGTGTCGGGCATGAGAATTTAGAATAGAAATAATGATGTTTGGCAATGATGTATAAAACTTGTAATACCTTTAATATGGCGAATGAAGTTGCTAATGGAAATGAAATGAAATGGAAATCGTTAATGATATGTTTATAGAACTTGATTAATGGAGTCCATCTCCAATTTATTCATGAGTTAGTTTGGGTAGAATGAGATCTAATAGGCTTGCTCGGTCGGGTTCGCTCAGTTGGGCGCCGGTCGCGCTCCTCGAATTTTGGGGCGTGACAAACTTGGTATCAGAGCCCAAGGTTTTGAAGTGTCCTAAGATATCTCGGAGCTGCGTCTAGTAGAGTCCTCCTTATCGGTGTATTGTCGATCACATCTATAAGTTGGAGGCTATTCAGATATTTAGGAATTTCACCTTTCTTTTATACTTCAATCGTGCAATAGAGCTCAAGTTAGGGAGCTAATTTACTCTCTAAGTCTTATTCTCAAGATTTGTAACCTTGATGCCATAATCCGCGAATTTGAAGCATGTAAGGAGGGATTGATCCCACAATTGAGTCCGAGTGGATTGCCCAAGGACTTGTTAGGAGAATGTATTAAGTTGTGGTTGGATTGGTAAAACATATCGCTGAGAGGGGAGTGTCCTTGTCCCTATTGATGTCTATGCACCATTAGATCATGTGGTATATCAGCATGTTACCTGTGTAAGTTAGAGACGTGGAGTCGAGGGGTATCGGTTAAGCTATTGCCCTATCAACCTAACATCGTTAAGTGAGTCAAATCAGAATTTCTACTCATTGTATATGTACATCCCTATTGAAGAGTTCTCATAAATGTGGTCTTAACAAGGTATTGAATAACAAAATATTGCGTGTATCAACTCTTTGAACGAGACGCGCTATTTGTGAATCTACTCCACTATGAATTCTCTTGTTTACATTCTTGTGGTATTGAGTTCTATAATTATGCCCTTGAATCGAGTTATAACTCTAGGAATTGATATTTCCCACTTACTTTTCCTAAATTCTCACCATGGGATTATATCCGATGAATTTCTTACAGAATCTTTTTATTTAATTGGACAAAATCTACTCTCTTGTGCCTCTACATGCACCGTCGTAAAATTTACCTATGTGGTGCCAAGTTCCATGCAAAGCATCCCAGCGTTACGATCCTTCTCGAGTCATTCTTTTACTCAGTTGTGTATATGGCTTATATGATTTGAGCAGTCAATCTACTCTCTTGCGAATATCATCATAAAATCTTTTCACTGCCTATTAACATAAGAGCATACCTTAACACCTATCAAGTGAGTACATGTCAATCGAAATGGTCACCATGTGCATAAAGTCTCTCTAAAAATTTGGGGATCCTCACATCCCCGTCATAGGAAGATATTGTGCCTCTATAACTTTCGTGTCCATTTGGGACATCCCGTAGTAGGAAGCTCACCTTGTCCTATTATTGTGGTTGCACGTGGCATGGTTATATATTGCAGTTAGGAGCTAATATAGCAGAAGCATGTCCATCTCATAACAAATGTTTACTTTCTCTTTACACCTCCATAACATGTGTTCTTTAGTTAGTGAGTCCATTATACCAGTTTCCCCACACTTGTTTGATAACCATGAGAGAACATATCCTTCTATGAGTCATTGTAACACTTCCTTTCTCGTAAGGACCCCAACTAGGCTCTCTGTCAAGACCAAGCACACCTTCGGGGGTTATTATTGAACAACGTCTGTTCCTCTTGTTTTTCTGTATTTCATTAGCATCTGGGTAGTTCTCAAGTCAAAATCCATGAAGAACTCATTATGAACATCCGCAAACCCTCCATGATTATTCTATACTATCTCATTGGGTTCCCATACCACTCCAAGTTCATCAAGGGTTGATAGCATGTCGCAATTGCTGAAATTGAATGATCTTTTTCCGATAATGGATTATCTACACTTGTGCTAGTCCAACGATCTGCTTATCAGTCTAACTCTCGCCTTTAGGTTTTGGGTTGACCAAGGAGAAATACACCTAGTAACACATTCATATATCAAAGCCTTTCTCTCAGTCAAGTCTTATAGCATCTCTCAATGCGGTTCGCAATAGCCGGTTGTGTAGAAGTGTGTTGTAGTGCTTCATTATGAAGTAGAGTTGCTAAACATAATTGGATTATTTTGAATTCCAGAGCTATACATCATGTGATTTCATATAAAGATCTTCTTTCAAAAATGTAGTTTCTCGTAATTGCTTTATACTACCACCTTTCCTAACGGATACAATGTAAAGGTTACTTCCATAAGGCTCTTTCACTTTCTTTTCATTTGTCTTGCATGGTGTGTTGTTTACCTGTAATCTTCAACTACAAGTAACCTTTTCTAAAAGGACACTGAAAGTGGGTAAATCCCCCTTTACTATGGACTTCTAATATCTTCAACTTAGTTTAAGATTGTTGGTTCCAAATGGTGCTCATTAGTTTTGCTACACTACTATCTATTTCATTTGATAACTCTCATTGTAAAAATTCATTTACGTTTCATGGCATCAAAGAGGAAGTCTTGTAGAATTAAGGAAGGGGACATATTTCTTTTGTCAGAATAAATAAATATTGCTGGTATTCTTTCTAGATGTTCTTCTAACAATCATTTACCTACTCTGCTTATCCATGTGACTAGATAACTCAAGTTACTCCTCCTCGGTAAATGCATTAAGACGTCTCATTCTTTCGAATTTATCCATGTAGGTACTTTGAGGTCTTGTTTTATACCAATTCGTAATGGTTTTAAGTACTTTCTCACCATTGTTATCGATTTTCTAGGACTACGAGGGCTTGTCCTATGGGTTTCAAAAGTAATGATTTTCCTTTAAGCTCAGGCTAAAATTTCCCTGATTTCAACCCAAGGTGGATCCCCTTTTCTAAGGTCTTAAATGGGTCGGATTGGATGGGTTGCATGGCCTTCTTCTCACTCGACTTCTAGAATAATTGAATATATCATTTTCATGTGAGGAGAGTTTTTCTAACTTTGGTATTACACCTCATTGGGTAGGTAGGCTTGTCATTTGTCTTTCTCCCCGGAGCATCATGTTAACCAATAGGATGCCTCTAACCAGTACATGATTTCATACCAATATTTAGATGTCCGAGCTAAGTGGTTTTACTCGTGAAACGAGTGAGATTAGATGCCTTCAGATTTTTGCACATATCATGAGCATGTTGATTGGAAAGACAAGTGGTCATATTTTTAGTTCCCTCGTATTTGATCAATTATCAGGAATGGTTAAGCTATCTGAAATATGATAATCTCATAAGCGTTCAACTTCTTTTCATCCTCGCGGGCTTGTGACATAGATTCCGTGTGTCAAGTAATGTTAAGAGTGTAATTTGACTTCATGTGTTTTGAATCCCATATCACATTCGAGGTGCCAGAGTATTCTTATTCTTGAAAAACGGATTTTCCCTACACTCTAGAAAATAAGTGGTTCACGTACTGGAGTATTCCTCCTTAATGATTCCTAATGCCAATGTACTACTTACCCCTATGCCTCATTGGTGCAATAACTGATGTCGTCACAACGATTAACTATGTTATTATTGTTAATAGTAACCTTCTGTGTTTTTAGCATATGACGTCAGAAAGTACTCTACTCAGCGCATTAGTGGATTCCTGAATAACTCCAGACTGATCTTGAACTCTGTTCTTCCTCATTGTATTAGATCCATTGGGTATTGTAAGTTCAGACAAGTCAACTATGAAGCTTTACAGTGTGAGCATATATATATTGGATAGGTAATTTTATGGTCAGTTTATGATAGCACATCTTAGGGTAATTGTTAAAGGTCATCAAGGGTTTAGTGTGAGTGTTCTCCTAGAGACTTAGAGTTTGGAGGGTAAGCAGGCTATTCTCAATGTTTTCCCTTGAATATGTTATGTGAGTTGATAATAAAGGTTGCATAAGTTTATTCCACATTAGGCCGCACTAGGAGTATGAAGTATCCCCATGGTTGTTCGCCATATATTTTTTGGATCCACACGTCTATGTTCAAGAAAGTGGGTGGAGATCAATTGTGTATCATTCCGGTGCCGGTGGAAATTAATGAAGGTGAAGTTAGTGGATAGTTAGCTTATGCGAAATATCTACTTGTTATCCTTGTTAAGCAAGTTTAGGGGTCGAAATTGATCCCGTGAATGTGTTCTGGAGGAGTCTGTAGATATAAGAGTCCATTGAAGGCCGAGAGTGTTGTGGAAATGAAATATTTTCTCTTGATTGCATAGCAGTTGGTTTTTATTTGAAAGGTGCCTTCTAGGTGATATGATTTAAAAATGTGTAGTCCATGCCCAGGTATTGTAATGCTGAGGTTCTTGTCATCGATATATAAATATTGTGGTGCTTTATCGATTTGAGGAAGCCACATGGGAAGCGGAAGATGAAATGAAAGAAAACTATAGTGATCGTGCGAACTCTTATCTCTAAGTAAACTAGTGTTGTGTTCCATTTGGTGCAAATATACCCCATATCCCCACTAAATGCTTTACTATTGAAATCCCTCTGGTGGTGTAAGAATGTTATGTGTTGTGATTGTCTAAGTCATGCAAAACTCTTTTTGGTAAATGAAAGTTTATAGGGACTTATGTGATAAGTAAACAACTAATGCTAGTGTAGATTGATAATGATTAATTAAAATGCATGTAGTATGATGAAACGGTTAAATTTATGGGATTCATTGAAGTGACTAATTTATGTGGAAAATGTAGCAAGTGATTGCGTACGTGCAATTGTTGGGGTAATGAATTATATACCATTTGTAGTCATGATAGGAATTGTGTAATGGTGCTTGGAAATATGTTTCGGGGGCTCTCTGACAGGTGGATATGTCCATATTACAAAGGAAACTCTGGCAAAATTTTTTCTAGAATATGGGAGTTAGTGAAAATTTTGAGAGTCTTCATATCGCGTCTTTCAAAACTAACTAATTTTCAAAATCCTCATTCGAGGACGAATGATTTTGTTGGGGGAGGATGTAAGGCCCTGTGAAAACTTGTACTCGAAAAGCTAGTAGTCCGTAGTGTCAAGTCCCGAATATGTGTTAGGAAGTTCGGACCCTTTGTACTGATTCAGCATTTGAAAATCAGAGTAAAAGTTTTTCCAGAAAAGGGCCGAAATGTGGTGCAGAATGCGGTTGCAGATCAAGTATGCGGGCTGCATTTCTGCCGCAGATAGAGTCAGGGGTTTGGTTAAAATCAAGGTCAAAATGCAATCCATTATGCGATCGCATAACTGATATGCAGACCGCATTTCTATCGCAAAATGAGTCAGTGTGTCCGTCAAATTTGAGGTCAAAATGTGGTGCATGATGCGACCGCAAATCGGTTATGCAGACTGCATTTTTGTCGTAAACCCAGGCAGGGAATTTGATTTTTGGAGCACCTTTTGCAGTCCATTATACGAACCGCATTTTCACTCTGCGATCGCAGAATGCGACCGCAAGCTTGACTCGGCTCCAATTTTTCTAATTTTTCAAGCCGACCCATTTTTTCAATAAAACACCCCAAACCCTCATTTTAACATCTTTTCTAAACAAAATAAGAGAGAGGGGAGAGAGGGTTCTTGAGAGAGAAAGTTCATCTTCCTTAATTTGATTTTCCAAAGTCACCCAGGCCCGAAAATTTTTGAGTATTATCTTCATGTCCATTCTTGCAGGTAAAATCCCCAACCCTTTTTCATTGATTTTCAGATTTTAATAAAAAGGGAGATTCTTATGCATTGATTCTTGAAAATGGAAGTTGAAACACACATGCATGTCCTTTATTACCTAAAAGCTAGTAAGAGGAGTTGGGTAGAAGTAAAGATTTGCAAAAGAAGGGTTCACAACCTAAATAAGTTTGGGTAGTGATTGTAAACTTTAATTCTAAGATATATGTGTTAACTTGTGACCTAGATCGACGTTGCTAGATTATTGGGTGAATTGAAAGTAGAAGTTAAAAAGGGAAATTCGGCTCCAAGTATGTATGGCTAACTTTGACCTTTGTAAAATCACCTTATTTGGTGTACAAATATTTGGTGTGTGATATCTACGTGGATTATTTGTGAAGTTAAATTCTTGTGATCGGTATGTGTTTACTTATGCGGACTATTTGTGAACTCATGTTATTCATGTGCCTTGAACGTTGTTGGTTAAGTCTTTCGATATAATAGTGTAAGTAATTGGTAATAAACCAAATGCGTGATTGTGAAAGTGTTATGTGGTAAGAAGTGAGAAACAAATGATGGAAGGAAATCGTAATTGATCCAATTGAAATAACTGTGGTAATATCATATGTGGCTTGACGTGGGAAACTATAATTGTGACTTAAATTGTACTTTGGGCTGTTGAATAAGATGGAAATGGCATTGCCGGTTATGGAAATCCTTTGTGAATTGTACTCATATCCTTTGAGAATTGTTGTTGTTGTTCTTTGTGAATTATTGTTGTTGTTGTGTTGTTTGTGAATTGTGATTGTTTGGTGGGATCGGGTTGTGCGCTGCAACACAAAGTAATAAGGTGTGGTTTGTGGTGATAAGGGTGGCCGAGGTAATAAGGGTATACGAGGTATTAAGGGTGGCCGAGGTAATAAGGGTGGAAAGTGATCGAAATCACTATTGAAATGAAAATTTGAGAAAATTGTGAAATTATTGATGTGAAAATGTTGAAAGGGGAAATGATTGTAAACTTGTTTGGCTTGATTGTTTCCTTTCATGTGTATTTGATTGTTGATTCCATTACTACTTGTTACTTGTGTATGGTTTGAGTTTACTTGGGGCAAAGTTTGTTCATATATACCAGTACAATTCAAATGTACTGACGTCCCTTTTGTCGGGGCGCTACATTCGTGTTATGATTGTAGGTGGTTCTATAGAAGGTACTCCAGTCCACCGACAGTAGCACTCCTTCGCTTCCCTTTAGCTGTATTGGTGAGCCCTTTTCCTCTCGGGGCCCTGCGTGGCTCATGCCGCCTTTATTACGGAGTCATGTTTTGGTATTTGTGTAAGGTATAGCCGGAGCCTTGTTGCCGGCATTTTCATATTATTCTTTAGTTGTAGTTAGAGGCTCCGTAGACAGGTTGTGGGTAGTGTCGGGCATGGGAATTTAGAATAGAAATAATGATATTTGGAAATGATGTATAAAACTTGTAATACCTTTAATATGGCGAATGAAGTTGCTAATGGAAATGAAATGGAAATTGTTAATGATATGTTTATAGAACTTGATTAATGGAGTCTATCTCCAATTTATTCATGAGTTAGTTTGGGTAGAATGAGATCTAACAGGCTTGCTCGGTCGGGTTCACTCGGTTGGGCGCCGGTCGCACTCCTCAGGTTTTGGGGCGTGACAAGGATAGGTTTGGAAACCAAAAAACAATTCTAAATCTAGTAACACTAATCCTCCAGGACCCAAGCAAGCTTGGGTACCTAAAAGAAAATAATCACTATGTTTTGCAGGAACACCACAGAATAAGCCGCAAAGGAAAATGGTACTTAGATAGTGCTTGTTCCAGTCACATGACAGGTGATAAAAACCTATTCAAAGAAGTTACAAAAATTGATGGAGGAAGCGTTAAGTTTGGAGATGATTCAAAGGGAAAGATAATTGGTACTGGAACAATCCCGTTCAATCCGTGACATCACTGAAGTTTATCTCGTCGATAGAATCAACTACAATCTCCTGAGTATAAGTCAATTATGTGACTCAGGATATGAGGTAAACTTTAAGAAAACATGCTGTGATATTGAAGACGAGACAGGTAAAACAGTCCTCTCGGGAAAAAGGTATGGAAATATTTGTATTCTTGATGGTCTTGAAAAGATAGATGGTTATATTTGCTTAACATCTATGTCTGATGATCCATGGTTATGGCATAGAAAATTTGGTCATGCAAGAATGCATTTAATAGAAAAATTGTCCAAATATGAGTTAGTTATTGGTCTACCCAAACTGAGTTTTTCTAGAACTCATATCTATGATGCATGTCAAATAGGTAAGCAAACCAGAAACTCTTTCAAAAATAAAGATATTGTATCTACTTTTAAACCTTCGCAATTGCTTCATATGGATCTAGTTGGACCTACTCGAAATGCTAGTATAGGAGGAAAAAGATATGCTTTTATTATTGTTGATGATTATTCACGTTTCACTTGGGTAATTTTCTTATATCATAAAGATGAAGCATTGAGAAGTTTTGAGATTTTCTGCAAAAAGGTTGAAAGAGAAAAGGGATATCTGATTTCAACAATTCTGAGTGATCATGGAGGAGAATTTGAAAGTAGAGCATTTGAAGATTTTGGTAATGATCAGGGATACACTTTTAATTTCTCTGCACCATGGTCACCACAACAAAATGGTGTTGTTGAGAGGAAAAACAGAACCCTCCAAGACATGGCAAGAACCATGTTACTAGATCATTCATTGCCAAATCATTTTCGGGCAGAAGGTGTAAGGACAGCTTGTCACATTCTCAACTGATGTCTCATAAGGCCTATTCTGAAGAAGACTCCTAATGAACTATGGAAAGGTAAACGTTCTAATATCAGTTATTTTCATCCCTTCGGAAGTAAGTGTTTTATTCACAATAACGGCAAGGACAATCTTAGAAAATTTGATCCAAGAAGTGATGAAGGTATCTTTCTGGGTTACTCATTAAATAGTAGATCTTTTAGAGTCTACAATAAACGCATATTATGTGTGGAAGATCTCAAAATAACCTTGAGGGAAAGGTATTAGGCACCCCTCGCGTTCCACAACGGTGGATCCCCGTCGAACTTATACTTACAAATTAGTCCATTAACAAATAAATAGTTAAAGCCGATAATTGCAAATAAAACATGTTGGGCATTGTATAACTCAAGTAATAAGACAAGAATTTAAACAAGTTGTGTGCATAAAAAAAAGTAAAGTAAAGTTTTCAAGTGAAGAGGATTTGGGAGAGATGGATCCTAGGTTGGTTAGCCTATAGGATCATATCAGTACAATGCCTTGTAATCACCCTTAGAAAGGGGCTACGCATGGCATTAGCACATCGGTCATCATATCCATATCTACACATCTCACCCCTTAATGGTTATTAGCACGAGTGTTGGGTAGCAATCTCTATTGCATGCTATTACCCTTCCCTTCTTAATGATCCTGGAGGAAATTTAGGACCTCTACTCTTGGTGGTTCTAGACATACCCTTAAAGTTTTAAAGGAGAAAATACTAAGGCGACAAGCAAGAACACATAGGACTTTGGAAAATAAAAGCAAGAAATAGCAGATAAGGCCTCAAGTTCACCTCCATAGATAATGCATGTAAAATAGCACGACTCAAACACAAATAAAGGCCATATTGTTAATCAGTATCCTAGGACATGATATATAAGCGAATATCAGAACACACGAGACATGTAGTTTATAAACTCAGAAGTAGGAGCCCTATCAATTTGCTTACCGATTTTAAGCCTGTTTGAACGACATTAATCAGCAAACACAAAGAGGCAGTTTTCAATTTTATAAGAGACTTGATTATCTAAGGCTTGCGTAGGCATAGGGTGATGCACAAATATTATCAAGGTTATTAAAACAATTTAGAAGTTATTTTACCTAAAGCACGTTGTTATACGTGTTACAAAGATATACATGATTATGAACGGTTTTACTTAAGCAGGAGAATCAAACGTGAGACTCTTTTTTATGTCCCTTTTTCCAAGAGTAAGTAGTTCAACTTGGTCTAACTAAGCGAGTGTGAGCGTGATCCTAAAAAATAGGGTATCTAATATGCACATAAAATACAGAATGATTTATATGGAAATGTGACGACCCAGCCGAATTAACGCCCCAATCCCCTGTTAACTATTTTCCCCAAGTCTATTTCTACTAATTTGAATTGCGGGGATGTTCGATTTTGAGTTTTGGAGAGTTTTGGGACACTTAGTCCCTAAATGAGAGCTTAAGTGTTGGAAAATTATCTGTAGTTGGGACAGTGTGAAAACAAACTCAGAGTGGAAATCTCATGATTCCATTAGTTCCTTTAGGTGATTTCGGGGTTGGAAGCGTGTTCGGAATGTGTTTTGGAGGTCCTTAGCTAATTTAGGCTAGAAATGCGGAAGTTTGAATTTTTGAAGTTTTCGGTGATAGTGAGATTTTTATCCGGGGGTCGGAATGGAATTACGGAAGTTATAGTAGTTCCATCATGTCATTTGGGATGTGTGTGCAAAATTTCAGGTCATTCGGACGTCTTTTGGTTAGGTACTTTATCGGAAGCGTATTTTGAGAAAATTTGAAGTTCTTAGGCTTAAATCCTTGATTAATTTGAGTTTTCGATGTTGTTTTAGGTGGTTTAAGGATTGTTGCAAGTTTGAATGATGTTATGGGATATGTCCATAGTTTTGGTTGAGGTCTCGGGGGTCTCGGGGTGTGTTTCGGATGCTCAACGGGGCATTTTTGTTTTGAAAAGAGTTGCAGATTTTATTCTCAATTCTACTGCAGGTTTTCCTTCTTTGCGATCATAGCTTACCCTCCGCGATCACATAGTGTATTTTGGAGGGTGATGATTTTGTTCTATGCGATCGCAGAAGTCAACCTTTCCCTTCTTCGCGTTCACAAGTGTTCTCCCGCGTTCGCATAGTAGAAATTAGGAGCTGGTACTTCATTGCAATTTCCCCTTCGCAATCGCATGGAACTGTTCGCGATTGCATAGGTCTGTTCCTCTCTCTTCTGTGATCGCATGGCTTGTGCTGCGTTCGCATAGGCTATTTTCTGAGCCTTTAAAATTTACTCTTCACGATCACATTCCTCCTTTTGCGATCGCATAGCAGTTGTAAACATTTCAAAACCGAGGGTTAGCCATTTTTACCAAAACTCAAGCTTGAGAGCTCGAGTTTGAGCGAGATTTCGAGGGTTTTTTTAGAGACAAGGACTGGGTAATGATTCTAAACTCCTTTTTGCTCGTAACCCACGAATCTAAGCATGAATTCCCCTTTTACTTTTGGATTTTGAATGAAAGAAATTGATAAAACTTCATACACCGAATTATTGAGTTTTGAGTGGGTGTTTGACCTCCGATTTGAAAAATTTTTATTTGGTTAGACTCGTGAGAGTACGAGGTTTTTGAAAATGTTAATTTCATCCGATTCCGAGAAGTTGGCCCGAGGGGAATTTTGGTCATTTCACCCTAATTTCACGTCTTAGATTTGATTTAAATTTTGGAATTTGTTGCTTGAGATGTTATTTATGATATGTAATTGAATTTAATAGATTTGGGTCATTTGGAGTCGGATACTCGTGGCAAAGAGTGGTTTCTAGTTGACTTTGAGCCGGTTCGAGGTAAGTGACCGGGGACCTTTTTCCCTTAGGATATGATATTTGGTAATTGAATTCCCTCGTACATGAGGTGACGAGCGCGTGCTTGTGCAAATTGTTAGAAATCAAGTTTTTCTTAAAGTACTGATTAGCATTTCCTTTTCCTGCTTTGTTATAGGTGCAAATTTAGTATATTGTTAGTTAGGAAAGCATGTTTAGTTGATTTAGATTGCCTATTTGCTTATATTGCCTTGATTGCACTACGTGAAGCATTTTAGGCCAGAATTACTTGTTTCCTTGATATGAAATTTCATTTGTGAATATCCTCTTGATTGTTGCAGCGTATTTACATTGGGACTACGGATGTGGGATTCCGGTAGCTCCACCCTTGTTTGTTTACTTTGGGACTACGGGTTAGATTCCCGATAGATCCCCTGTACAATTATACGGAACTACTGGAATGCACTCGGTTGATTCCCCCAATACTAGGTATTTATATTTGGGACTATGGACGGGGGTTCTGGTAGATCCCCGCGCATTGATAATTGGACTATGGGACGTTATCCCGAGAGATTTACTGGGCAGCCGATGAAAGGGACTACAGGACGATATCCTAGAAGATCCCCGTTGTTACTATTGGTACTGAGTTATTCTATTTCTATGATTTCTCTGTCTTTGTATTAATGTTGTTACCTTGCATAATCTGTCTTAATTCATTGTTGTACTCATTATACCGTCTATTTTATACTATTGGGAACTTTATATTATGTTTGACCTCAGTAGGGCCCTAAACTTCCTCATCACTACCCGATCGAGGTTAGTCTTGGCACTTACTGAGTACCGCTGTGGTGTACTCATGCCCTTTCTGTGCATGTTTTTTATGTGCAGATCCAGGTACCTCTACCCAGGCATATCACCCTCTAGGCGGAGAGATCTTGCAGAGACTTCGAGGTACATTTGCCGCGTCTGCAGACCAAGGAGTCTCTATCCTATTCTACCTTTTAGTAGTTAGCCTTCATTTCATACTGTTGTTTTTAGACATTCTAGAGTTAGAGCAGTGTATTACATTCTGTTAGCTTGTGTTCCCCTGAGTTTCCGGATTTTGGAATGATATTGTTGGTTCTCGCGATCTTGAGTTGTATATGCCAAACGACATTTATATACAGTTTTCTTCTAGTTGTTTAGTTTTAATTATTTATTTCCGCAAGTTATGTTGTTTTCGCATTGATAGTCTTACCTAGACGTAGGGACTAGGTGCCGTCATGATATGTTCACAGAGGACGAACTGGGGTCGTGACAAGTTAGTATCAGAGCTCTAGGTTCATAGGAGTCACGGAACACAGGCCAGTTTATTAGAGTCTCACTGATCGGTACGGAGATGTCTGTACTTATCTAAGAGAGGCTATGTAACTGTTAGGAAAAAAATGCCACTTCATTTGATTTCCTTGTCGTGTGAGATTTTTGATATCACAACTAAACTTCTATATTTCTATTCTCTCATAGATTGTGAGGACACGTGCCACTCGAGATGATTAGGCACCTGCGCCCCCTACTGTAGCCGTCAGAGGCCGGGGCCGGGCTAGAGGTCGAGGATGCGCACGTGGTACAGCCAGAACACCTGTGCAAGCTGCCGCTGAGGTACCACCAGTAGATCCAACCGGAGTCCAGGCACCTGGCACACCTACTACTACTACTACTACTACTACTACTACTCCAGCTCTTCAGGAGACTTTGGCTCAGTTCATGAGTATGTACACCACCTTGGCTCAGGCAGGGTTACTTCCCCTTACTGCAGCCACATCCCAAGCCGGGGGAGGAGTATAGACTCCCACCGCCCGCACTCCTGAGCAGTGAGTGCATGTTGATCAGGTTCCCGAGATTATTCCTGCACCGCCTGTAGTGCCTGTTCAGCCCGAGGGCATGGCAGCGGCTTACGAGCAGGAGCAGTTGAGGCTTGAGAGGTTCAAGAGGTATAAGCCTCCTGAGTTTAGTGGTCTAGCATCGGAGGATGCTTTGGGATTTCTTGATGAGTGTTACCGCATTCTCCGTATTATGGGTATTTCTGGATCGAGCGGAGTTTCTTTCACTACCTTCCATCTTCGAGGAGCCAACTATTATTGGTGGTGCACTTATGAGTTAGACAGTCTAGATGCGGCTGCTTCACTAAATTGGGCTCAACTTTCGGATTTGTTCCTGCGAGAGTATGTTCCTCAGAGCGTCAGGGATGCATGGTGCATAGAGATTGAGCATTTGCACTAGGGTACTATCACTGTTTCAGAGTATGCTGTCCGTTACACCAGTTTGGATAGGCATGCACCAGCCTTGGTTGCTACTGTTCGCGAGAGAGTTCACCAGTTCATTGAGGGGCTTATTCCTCCCATCAAATCTAGCATGGCTCGTGAGTTGGAGATGGATATTTCTTATCAGCGGGTGGTGAGCATTGCTACGAGGATTGAGGGTATGCATGCTAGGGAGAGAGATGAGAGGGAGGCCAAGAGTTCTGGAGAGTCAGGTCATTATTCTGGTGCCCGTACCCTAGCTTCAGCTCATCATGGTAGGGGTAATATAAGTAGCCCCGTTTATTCAGATCATCCAACATCAAGCAGTTCTCCAGCTCCTCCTAGGCCTCAGGAGCCTTATTATGCACCTCCGGTTTCTAGCACGCCTCCACCGTCTGGTGCTTTTAGAGGTCAGTCCAGCAGACCTGGTCCGAGCTAGTCACAGCTACCACGTCCTCCCAGAGCTTGTTTCGAGTATGGTGATACATACCATATGGTCAAAGATTGCCCTAGACTTGGGAGGGGTGCACCTTCATAGACTTCTCATCCATAATGTGCCCCGCAGAGTTCTCAGGCCATGGTTCCAGCACCAGCTGCTATCCATCTGCCCATCAGCCAGCTAGGGGTTGAGGTCGGGGAGGTAGAGGTCGCCCTAGAGTGGGAGGCCCAGCCAGATACTATGCCATGCCTGCTCGTACTGAGGCTTTTGCCTCCGATTCTGTCATCACAGGTATTATATTGGTTTGCCAAAGAGATGCGTCGGTTTTATTCGATCCAGGATCTACATACTCTTATATGACTTGTTACTTTGCTCCGCATTTGGGTATACCTCGGGATTCTTTGAGTGCCCTTGTTTATGTTTCTACTCCTGTGGGGGATCCCTTGTTATGGTGTTTATCGGTCATGTTTGGTTACTATTCGTGGTTGGAGACCAGAGCTGATTTATTGTTACTCAGCATAGTTGATTTTGATATTATCTTGGGCATGGACTGGTTGTCGCCCCATTATGTTATTCTTGATTGTCACACCAAGACCTGACGCTGGCTATGCCAGGTATACCACATGTTGAGTGGAGGGGTACCTTAGATCAAACACCCAGTAGAGTTATTTCTTTCTTTAAAGTTCAGCGTATGGTTGAGAAGGGGTGTGCCGCGTATTTGGCTTATATGAGAGATGTCAGTGTTGATACCCCTTCTGTTGATTCAATCCCAATGGTACGAGATTATCCCGATGTGTTCCCAGCAGACCTTCGGGGCATTCCTCCTGATAGAGATATTGATTTTGGCATTGATCTGTTGCTGGGCATTCAGCCCATTTCCATTTCTCCGTATCGTATGGCTCCTCCTGAGTTGAAAGAGTTAAAGGATCAGTTATAGGAATTGCTTGATAAGGGTTTTATTCAACCCAGTGTTTCACCTTGGGGTGCTCTTGTCTTGTTTGTAAAGAAAAAAGATGGTTCTATGCGTATGTGCATCGATTATCGTCAGTTGAACAAGGTTACAGTGAAGAACCGTTATCCTTTTCCTCGTATTAATGATCTATTTGACCAGCTTCAGGGCACGTAGGTGTTTTCTAAGATTGATTTGTGCTCTGGTTACCATCAGTTAAAGATTCGGGAGCCAGATATTTCGAAGATTGCCTTCAAAACTCGGTATGGTCATTACGAGTTCCTTATTATGTTCATTTGGGATAACCAATGCCCCTGCAACTTTTATGCATTTGATGCACAATATGTTCAGGCCATATCTTGACTCATTTGTTATCATTTTTATTGATGATATTCTGGAGTATTCTCGGAGTCGGGAGGATCATGAGCAGCATCTGAGGACCGTGCTTCAGAGCCTGAGAGAGAAGAAATTATAAGCAAAGTTCTTAAAATGTGAGTTTTGGTTGGATTCTGTGGCATTCTTGGGCCACGTGGTATCGAGTGAGGGCATTCGGGTGGATCCAAAGAAAGTAGAGGCCGTGTAGAGTTGGCCAGGCCATCCTCAGCTATAGAGATTCATAGTTTCCTTGGCTTGGTGGGCTACTATCATCGTTTTGTAGATGGGTTTTCATCGATTGCAACCCCTATGACTAGATTGACCTAGAAGGGTGCTCCATTTCAGTGGACAGAGGAGTGTGAGGCGAGCTTTTAGAAGCTCAAGATAGCTTTGACTACAGCCCCAGTTTTGATATTGCCTACTGGTTCGGGGTCTTATACAATTTATTTTGATGCCTCGTGGGTTGGCCTTGGAGCGGTGTTGATGCAGGATGGTAGGGTGATTGCCTACACGTCCAGACAGTTGAAGATACATGAGAAGAACTACCCTGTTCATGACCTTGAGTTAGCTGTTATTGTTCATGCTTTGAAGATCTGGCGCCATTATTTGTACGGTGTGCCTTGTGAGATTTATACTGACCGTCGGAGTTTGCAGCACTTGTTCAAGCAAAAGGATCTAAATTAGTGGAAGCAGAGGTGGTTGGAGTTGTTGAAGGATTATGACATTACTGTTCTATATCACCTAGGCAAGGCTAATGTGGTGGCTGATGCCTTGAGCCGCCGGGCAGAGAGTTTGGGGAGTTCGGCATATTTACCAGCATCCGAGAGGCCTATGGCGATGGATGTTCAATCCTTAGCAAGCTAGTTTGTGAGATTGGATCTTTCGGAGCCCAGTCGGGTTCTAGCTTGTGTGATTTCCCGGTCCTCTTTATTTGATCGTATCTGGGAGCGGCAATATGATGACCCTAATTTGCTTGTCCTTAAGGATAGGGTTCAACATGGTGATGCCAGAGATGTGACCATTGGCGAGGATGGAGTATTGAGGATGCAGAGTCAGGTTTGTGTACCCAATATTGAGGGCCTACGGGAGCTGATTCTAGAGGAGGCCCACAGTTCGCGGTACTCCATCCATCCAGGTGCCGCGAAGATGTATCAAGATTTGAGGCAGCACTATTGGTGGAGGCGGATGAAGAAAGATATAATTGGGTTTGTAGCTCGGTGCCTCAATTTTCAACAGGTGAAGTATGAGCACCAGAGACCGGGCGGATTTCTCCAGTAGATAGAGATTCCGGAGTGGAAATGGGAGCGTATAACCATGGACGTTGTATCTGGACTCCCACGGACTTTGAAGAAGTTCGATGCCATTTGGGTTATTGTGGATCGGCTGACTAAGTCCGCTCATTTCATTCATGTGTGTACCACTTATTCTTCGGAGCGGTGGACGGAGATTTATATTCGGGAGATTGTCTATCTACATGGTATTCCAGTTTCTATCATTTCAGACAGAGGTAATCAGTTCACATCGCAATTCTAGAGAGTCGTACAACATGTGTTATGTACTCGGGTGGAGTTGAGCTTGACATTTTACCCTCAGATGGACCGGCAGTCCGAGCGCACTATTCAGATTCTTGAAGATATACTCCATGCGTGTGTGATGGAGTTTGGGGGTTCTTGGGATCAGTTCTTGCCATTGGCGGAGTGTGCTTACAACAACAATTATCATTCTAGTATTCAGATGGCACCGTATGAGGCCTTGTATGGTAGGCGGTGTAGATCTCCGGTGGGTTGATTCGAGCTGGGTGAGGCTAGGTTATTTGGCACAGATTTGGTTCAGGATGCTTTAGAGAAGGTTAACGTAATTCAGGATAGGATCCGTACAGCCTAGGCCAGACAGAAGAGTTATGTGGACCGGCAGGTTCGTGATGTTTCTTATATGGTTGAAGAGCGAGTTCTGCTTTGGGTTTCGCCTATGAAAGGCGTTATGAGATTTGGGAAGAAAGGGAGATGAGCCCGAGGTTTACTGGCAGTTTTGAGATATTGAGTCGAGTTAGGGAGATTGCTTATGAGCTTGCCTGACCTCCCAGCCTGGCAGGGTTTCATCCGGTATTTCATGTTTCGATGCTCCGAAGGTATCACAGTGATCTGTTGCATGTCTTGGATTTCAGTGCAGTCCAGCTGGACAAGGATCTATCTTATGTTGATGAGCCAGTGGCTATATTGGACAGGCAAGTCGGAAATATGAGATCAAAGAACATTACTTCAGTAAAGGTTTAGTGGCGGGGTCAACTGGTCAAGGAGGCAACCTGAGAGACCGAGCAGGATATGCATAGCCGTTGCCTCTATCTTTTCACTACTTTAGGTATGTCTCTATGCTCGTTCGAGGACGAACGAATGTTTAAGTGTAGGAGGATATGACGACTCGGCCAATCATCTTAAGAATTAATGCCCCGATCCCCTATTAACTATTTTCCTAAGTTTATTTATGTTATTTTGGTTTGCCGAGATGTTCGATTTTGAGTTTCGCAGAGTTTTGGGACACTTAGTCCCTAAATGAGAGCTTAAGTGTTGGAAAGTTGCTCGTAGTTGGAACAGTGTAAAGACATCTTGAGAATGGAAATTCGATGGTTCCGTTAGCTCCGTTAGGTGATTTCGGGGTTGGGAGCGTGTTCGGAATGTGTTTTGGAGGTCCGTAACTAATTTAGGCTTGAAATGCTGAAGTTTGAATTTTTGAAGTTTCCGGTCCGATAGTGAGATTTTGATCTGAGGGTCGGAATGGAATTCCGGAAGTTTTAGTAGTTTTGTCATGTCATTTGAGACGTGTGTGCAAAATTTCAAGTCATTCAGACGTGTTTTGGTTAGGTTTTTGATCGAAAGCGTATTTTGAGGAAATTTGGAGTTCTTAGGTTTAAATCCTTGATTAATTCGTGTTTCCGACATTGTTTTAGGTTGTTTAAGGATAGGTGCAAGTTTGAATGATGTTATGTGATATGTCCGTAGTTTTGGTTGAGGTCCCAGGGGCATCGGGTGTATTTCGGATGCTCAACGGAGCATTTTTGTGTTTAAAAGAGTTGCAGATTTTCTCTTCAGTTCTGTTGTAGGTTTTCCTTCTCTGCGATCACAGCTTACCCTCTGCGATCGCATAGTGTAATTTCAGAGGGTGATGATTTTGTTCTACGCGATCGCATTAGCTGGTTCGCGATCGCGGAAGTCAACCTTTCCCTTCTTTGCGGTCGCAAGTGTTCTCCCGCGTTCGCATAGTAGAAATTAGGAACTGGTACTTCATTGCAATTTCCCCTTCACGATCGCATGGCGCTGTTAGCGATTGCATAGGTCTATTCCTCTCTCTTCTGCGATCGCATGGCTTGGGCTGCGTTCACATAGGCTATTTTTTGAGCCTTTAAAATTTACTCTTCGTTATCGCATTCCTCCTCTTGCGATCGCATAGAACAAAATATCTGGGCAGTTATAAACATTTCAAAACTGAGGGTTAGCCATTTTTACCAAAACTCAAGCTTGAGAGCTTGGATTTGAGCAAGATTTCAAGGGTTTTTCAGAGACAATGATTGGGTAACGATTATAAATTGCTTTTTGCTTGTAACCCACGAATCTAAGCATGAATTCCCCTTTTAATTTCGGATTTTGAATGAAAAAATTGATAAACTTCATAGACAGAATTATTGAGTTTTGAGTGGATGTTTGACCTCTGATTTGTGAGATTTTTATATGGTTAGACTCGTGAGAGTACGAGGTTTCTGAAAATGTTAATTTCATCTGATTCCGAGACGTTGTTTTGAGGGGCATTTTGGTTATTTCACCTAATTTTGCGTCTTAGTTTTGAATTAAATCGTGGAATCAGTTGCTTGATATGTTATTTACGATATGTAATTGAATTTAATAGATTCAGACAATTTGAAGTCGGATACTCATGTCAAAGGCGTGGTTTCTAGTTGACTTTGAGCCGGTTCTAGGTAAGTGGCTTGTCTAACCTTGTGTGGGGGACCTTTTCCCCTTAGGATAGGATATTTGGTAATTGAATTGCCTTGTGCGTGAAGTGACGAGCACGTACTTGTGCAAACTGTTGAAAATCCGATTTTTCTTAAAGTACTTATTAGCATGTTTTTCCTTTTCCTGCTTTGTTATAATTGCAAATTTAGTATGTTGTTGGTTAGGAAAGCATGTTTAGTTGATTTAGATTGCTTATTTGCTTAGATTGCCTTGATTGCACTACGTGAAGCATGTTAGGCCAGAATTACTTATTTCCTTGATATGAAAATTCATTTATGAATATCCTCTTAATTGTTGCTGCGCATTTACATTAGGACTACAGATGTGGGATTCCGGTAACTCCCCCCTTGTTTGTTTACTTTGGGACTACGGGTTAGATTCTCGATAAATCCCCTGCATAGTTATGCGGAACTACGAAAATGCACCCGGTAGATTCCCCTAGTATTGGGTATTTATATTTGGGACTACGGACTGGGGTTTCGATAGATCCCCGCGCATTGATAATTGGATTGCGGGACGGTATCCCGAGAGATTTACTGGGCAGTCGATGAAAGGGACTACAGGACGGTATCCTGGGAGATCCCTGTTGTTGCTATTAGTATTGAGTTGTTGTATTTCTGTGCTTTCTTTGTCTTTGTATAAATGTTGTTGCCTTGCATAATCTGTCTTAATTCACTGTTGTACTCATTATACTGTCTATTTTATACTGTTGGAAACTTTATATTATGTTTGACCCCAGTAGGGCCCTAACCATCCTCGTCACTACCCAACCGAGGTTAGGCTTGGAACTTACTGAGTACCAGTGTGGTGTACTCATGCCCTTTCTGCGCATGTTTTTTATGTGCAGATCCAGATAACTCTACCCAGGCGTATCACCCTCGAGGCGGAGAGATCTAACAGAGACTTCGAGGTACATTTGCCGCGTCCGCAGGCCAAGGAATCTCTATCCCATTATACCTTTTAGTAGTTAGCCTTCCTTTCGTACTATTGTTTTTAGGCATTCTGGAGTTAGAGCAGTGTATTACATTCTGTTAGCTTGTATTCCCGTGAGTTTCTGGGTTTTGGGAAGATATTGTTGGTTTTCCCGATCTTGAGTTGTATATGCCAAGCAGCATTTATGTACAGTTTTCTTCTAGTTGTTCAGTTTTAATTATTTATTTCCGCAAGTTATATTGTTTCTGCATTGATAGGCTTACCTAGACGTAGGGACTATGTGCCGTCACAACATGTTCATGGAGGGCGAACGGGGTCGTGACAGCAAAATTCCTAAAGCAGGATTTCTAAATGCACAGCGTGATTGCAGAATTTTCTAAAGAAGGATTTCTAAATGCATAAAAGGTTACAGTATTGTAGAGCATGCGGTCAAGCGTACAGGAGTAGCAGTTTTGTTTTAATGCCATTTTATCCTAGAAACAGGATTTCTAAAGAATAGCAAGAATATCAAAATGAGATGCTGAAATAGTAAACCTAAGAACATGATATCTAATGCATGACATGCTTAGAATGTATTGGTCCTGGACATGGATTCTAATACGCATATAGGAAACGTAAACCTAAGGCATGGTTTCTACCTATTGATATAGATAACATATGTAACTACCCTCCCCTTTTCACTAGCCAATCCCAATGTCTATTTACAAATAATTATTACAAACCAGATGAACAAATTAAATATTGTAGATAAGAAAAAGAAGAAGTTACACTATAGGGAGCCAGAAGCAGGCCCAAGTGATTTCCCTAAACCTCCAATAGCCTCAAATGCCAATTTCAAAGACAATATCATTGTCTAGGTGCATCAGAGTTCCCTAAGGATCTCGAGGATTCCGGGAAATGCTCATTGTAAAATTCCTAAAGCAGAATTTCTAATTGCACAACATGATTGCAAAATTTCCTAAAGCAGGATTTCTAAATGCATAAAAGGTTACAGTATTGTAGAGCATGCGGTCAAGCGTACAAGAGTAGCAGTTTTGTTTTAATGCCATTTTATCCTAGAAACATGATTTCTAAAGAATAGCAAGAATCTCAAAATGAGATGCTGAAACAGTAAACCTAAGAACATGATATCTAATGCATGACATGCTTCGAATGTATTGGTCCTAGACATGGATTCTAATGTGCATATAAGAAACGTAAACCTAAGGCATGGTTTCTACCCAATGATATTGATAACATATGTAACTACCATCCCCTTTTCACTAGCCAACCCCAATGTCTGTTTACAAATAATTATTATAAACTAGATGAAAAAATTACATACTGTAGATAAGAAAAAGAAGAAGTTACACTATAGGGAGCCTGAAGCATGTCCATGTGATTTCCCCAAACCTTCAATAGCCTCAAATGCCAATTTCAAAGACAATATCACTTTCTAGGTGTGTCAGAGTTCCCTAAGGATCTCAAGGATCCCTGGCGATGCACACACCTAGACTTTGTTACCAAATTGAGTAAGTGCAGTATGGAAGGGCCAGCCTCAGTGTGCCAGAGTTAAGAGGGTTCTCAAGAGGATCCCAAGGTAGTACACACACTGGAGGGGGCAAAACATAGTGAATTAGGAGTAGAGTGAGAGTGCTTGACGCAGTTTGAAAGGTTTTAGTAGGAAAACAATGTTAAAAAGAGATTTGCTTGAAATAGTTTTGTAAGAAAATACATAGGGAATTATTAAATAAGATAATTTTTTTTTAAAAACGGATAAGGTGGCTAACAATCAATCAAACCAAATACAGGACTAGAAGAAGTTCATCAGCACTTCAATACATGGAGTCAAACAGGTGCACATATACACTTAGGGGTAATGGGGATTTGGGGTAAGCATAGGGCACATAATAAGCATAAATGCACATAGGTACAAAATAAGAAGAGCCTTTAAAGTGGCATGAACTTTAGAGTTAATACAAAATCAATAGGCTTAGGATAGCCAATTACTTCATAGAGGAAGGTGCATGCCAGGGACTAAAGAAACATAGTTACATTGGGGTACACTAGAAGGGGATCCTAAGGGGATATATAGCATGTAACAAAGAAGACAGTTAAGTAGACATGTTAATTGCAGGTTGAACAACAAAACCATAGATAAAAGGATATTAGAAACATGACAAATTGAAGTAATAGGAGAAGCATATTGTTTTGGGACTTGAATTAAAATCAAAACGTACCAGTAAGGGGATAGAAAACACAAAGTGAAAAAGAACCCAGTAGTTAGCCTTGGCTTGCAGCCGGCTGACTTTAGACAGTAGTAAGTAACACAAAAGAGAGCAGAAAGCTTTTAGTATGAAAGAGAGAGTTTTTGAACCAATGTCTCATATTTGTGTTAATGAGAGAGTAGGTATATATAGTAGTTCGAAACTAGGTAAAATAAGGCAAGAATCACAATAGTATAGCAATTATGGAACTCAGAACCAATTAGGGCAAAATTAGTACAAGTACTCCCTTAATTTAAGGGAATCGACTCAAACGGTAAGAACAAGTAACAAATAAGGAAAGAAATCAATGTACGACAAATAAGGAAATACTTCAAATATAGTAAGTATAGGGTAAACAATTAGGGCTAAGTTTAGAAAAACTCTAATTAAGGAGATAGTCAGTAAGAATAAAGTACCAGAGCAGAGAAGGTAGGCGAATCAATCAAATTGAACAGAAAGGGTAGGAATCAAAGGTTTAAAGGAAGGTATTCTAATCAAACCATGAAACAAAGGATCCAAAATCAATCAAAGAGAAAGTCACGAGTCATGTTTCAGCATATAAATATAGTAACATAAGAATAACCAGACATAGCAAACACGAAGGTTAAACAACACTGATAAAAAGAGGCAAGTCTTGAACAGTCAGGATGAGCAAAAGAATATAGGGGTGATATAAGTTAGGCTAAAAACTCAGTAAGAACATATTCGAGGCAAGAGAGTCACAGAAACTCAAACAAGAACAGGCGAGTTATAAAAATCAAACGAAGAAACATAGAAAATTAGGGCTTTTAACATAGATGAGTTAAAGACGTGATAAACTCATAGAATCAGTAAAAATAATACAAGACATAGAAGTTTAAACACAAAAATCAGTTAAACAAAGTTTTAAAAGAAGTTCCGAAACCCTAATTTTTAGAAGAAGATGAAAAACACTTGAAATCAACGATTCTTGTAAAAGAGTTCCAAGGACAGTGTAAAACATTTAAGAAAAAACTCAAATCGTTCTAGATCTGTACTGATCTAGAAGATATAGGCAGAAATTAGAGTTTCAGAGGAACCCATATTGAGATAAAAGAACATGTCTAGAATCCCAAAGATCGTAACAAATACAATATGATTTTGCTCGAAATCACACTGGAGTAGCCAAGAACAAACAAGTGAAGAACCCTATATGCAAGTCGGCATGGCCCTGGGCCCTTGAAGACCTTAGAGAAGGCAAGTATGGCATGAGAGAATCCATTGGAGGCTTAGAATTCAATGAGAAGTCACCAGAGAAGAGAGGTCGGCGGTTGAAGGGGCTAGGGTTTGGTTGAGTTACTAAGATAGGAGATGAGATGAGAGAATACAGAGGCGGAGGGTTTGGGAGAATGAGTTAGGGTTAGGGTCGTTTAGGATTAAAAAAAGGAAAGGGTTAATACGGGCCGTTGATCTATTGGTTCTGGGTTGGGTAGGCGGGTTTAAGGTTTGGGTCGGGTAATTTGGTTAGAAACTGGGCTGGGGTTGGGTTAAAATTGGGGCTAAGATTGAAATGCAATCTGGTTATATTTTAAATAGCCAATTTATCCCTATATAATTTATAATAAATAGCAAATAATTTCTACAAAATAATTTCATGTACTAAAATGTTTTAAAATAGATTTTCAACAATTTAAAAATATAGAAGGTCGACTTTATGCATATAAATATAATTATACATTAATAGGGCTAATATTATAATTATATGCACATTAGTTTTAAAAATATAAATGCAATTATAAAAAATGCACAAAAAATATTTTAACCATATTTTGGCTTAAACATAGAATTTGAACAACTAAATCATCACAACAATAATTTGAGGGATAATTATTGGGGATTATATGAGTAAAAGGGAAGGAAATAAATCAATTTTAAAATTCTTAAAATTATAGAAAAATTGTAAAAACCTGGTGCATGCTTATATGTGCATATATATGCTATTTTGAAAGTATTTATGCATATATAAAAATATAGAAAAAATTGGGTATCAACAGCAGACACTACCTTGTTTATTAAAAGATCATCAGAAGGTAATCTCATTATTCAGATTTATGTTGATGATATTATATTTGGTAGTGCTAACCCTCTTATGTGCAAGGAATTTTAAAATCTCATGCAAAGTAAATTCGAAATGAGCATGATGGGAGAGCTAACATTCTTCCTTGGGCTTCAAATTCAATAATCTGAAGAAGGAGCCTTTATATGTCAGACCAAATACATAAAGGAGCTAATTCAAAAAGTTTGCATGAGTAATGCTAAATCCATTGGCACACCAATGAGTCCTTCAACGAGTCTAGACAAAGATGAACAGGGAATCCCTGTTGATGAAAGTAAGTATCGTGTAATAATTGACTTATTACTGTATCTGATTGCAAGTCGACCGGATATTATGTTTAGTGTGTGTAAATGTGCCAGGTTTCAGCCAGCTCCTAAGGAATCTCATCTGACTACAATAAATAGAATCATTCGATATATTATTGGAACTGTATCCCATGGACTATGGTATCCTCGCTCTAACTCTTTTAAATTAAAAGGTTTTTTAGATGCTGACCTTGCAGGTGATAAGGAAGATAGAGAGAGCACAAGAGGTACATATCAATTATTTGGAAAAGCATTAATATCCTGGAACAGTAAAAAATAAGCATCAGTTGCATTATCTACCACTGAAGCTGAATACATTGATATTGGACAATGTTGTGCACAATTACTGTGAATGTCCCATCAACTGGGTGACAATGAACTTTCTTTTAAACCTATATAGTTTTTTTGTGATAATTCAAGTGCTATTTGTCTTTCTAAAAATCATGTTCATCACTCTAGGGAAAAGCATATAGATATGAAGCATCACTTCATTAGAGATCATGTTCGTAAGGGAAATATATAAATATCCTTTTGTCGAAACAGTTGATAAACTAGCGGATATCTTTACCAAGCCACTGCTAGAAGAAAGATTCTGTTCACTTCAAAAACTTCTTGGCATTATTTGCATTAATAGCTAATAATAGGACCTTTGTGTCGTTATTTAATCTTATATATAGAAAAGTCCACATTTTCTTTGTGCATTAAGTACGCCTCAGTTTTCCCTCCTTTTCTTCTCTTTTCACATCAGTCATAGACCTCTAAAAAGTAAAACCAATTATCGCGTCTGATCAACTGACACCTTTTTCCTTTTCTATACTCAACCGTCAAAAAATCCTTTTTACGCTGTCTTTTCATATCAATTTCCATTATCTCTATCGCCCTTATACCCCTTCTCTGAAACTTTGCTCCTCTACCAACCTCCTACAATCGCTAAACAATCCAAAACTCCTTCCGTCTCCACTAGAAAGAGCACCCACTCCAAGGTAAAACGCCTTCTCAACCCCCTAAACAGGTAAACCTAGGGTCCGATCACTCTGAGGGGTTTGCCTCTTCTCAACCGGATTTCTCTGATCATTATCAACCCTTAGGAGAAAATCCCTGGGTAAAAGACCCATGGAAGAACCCCCTGTCTCCTCCACTTCAATGAAATCAAAAGTTGACCTTTCTAGATCCCTTGAGTCGGAACTCAATTTCTGGGATTCTCCTTGTCGCGCCCCCTTTTTTCCTCCCTTTTTGACGGGGAAAGAGTCCAGATTTCGACATTCACGGGGTGTAATGACTCATTTTCTTTTGGGAATTGGGTATTTTAAGAGTCGCCACCTAACGGATTATGGTGCATTAGGGCACCTAGAGCGATTAAATCTTGGGTTGGTTTGCATTACCAGAGATTAGGGTAAGGGATCGAAATAACCTTGATGCGAAGGTGTTAGACACCCCTCTTGGTCCACAACTGTGGGTCCCGACCAAACTTGTACTTAAGAATTAGTCCAAAAATAAACAATTAAAGAAAATAATTATAAATAGAGCATGTTGGGTATTGTATAATTCAAATGATAAGATGACAATTTAAACAAATTGTGTGCAAGACAGTAAAGCTTCAAGTAAACAGAATCTGGGGAGAGGGAGGTCCTTGGTTGGTTAGCCTATAAGATCATATCAGTACAATACCCGGTAATCACTCCTTGGAAAGGGGCTACGCATGACATTAGCGCACTGGTCATCATGTCCATATCTACCCTCCCATCCCCTTAATAGTCATGCAAAGCGAGTGTTGGTTAACGATCTCTATTGCGTGCTGCTACCTGTCCCTTCTTAATGGTATTAGGACCTCTACCTATAAGGGATGTTCAAGGCAGACCCTCAGGTTTAAAGGAAAAATACTAGGGCGACAAATAAGAACATATAGGACTGCAATTAGGGGGAGACACAGAGAAGCAAATGAAAGGCCCAAGTATACATCCACAGGAAATGCAAATAGACAGCACGACTAAAACACAGTTAAGGGAAGTATTTAATTCAGACTCCTAAGGCATGACATCTAGGTGATTTTAGAAGATAAGCAGATAGTAGATTTGTCGTACTACTCAGAAAGGCCTAATTAGTTTGCCTACTGATTTTAAAACCTGTTGAGAATTAGGCAGCGTACACAAGAAGGCAGATTTCCAATTTTAATAGTTTGGTCAACTAAGGCTTGCTTAGGTGTGAGAGAGTATGACGATTTTTAGAAGTGAGACAACTGATTGAAAACAGGTTGTTTAAAGATGATATTCTAGGTGTTCAGCAGACAAAATTATTGCCAGTTGATTGTAAAAATTGAGTAAAATTGTTTTATCCTTTTTTATCCATTCATAATTAGCCTAAGCGTGCTTAAGCAAATATAAATGAAATCCTAAAGACATGGTATCTAATGCGCAGAGATGTAGAATGATGTATGTGCAGAATCCTAAGCAGGATTTCTATATGCACAAATATTATAGCGTTTAAGCATGATATCCATAATATGCAGAGATGATATGTTTGTTAGTGTTGTTTAGCATAAAACAAGATCTCTAAGTGTGCATGGCAGTAGGAACATGATCGTAGAAAACACCGATTATGTTATTAACACATCTAATGTGGGATTTTGATAGTGATATGATAGTGAAATGGACATGCTGAAAACAGTAAGTGTAAGTCTTAGGAAACATGATCTCTAATGCATGAAATGATTCCTAAGTATGGTTTCTATTGCGCAAGTAGGAATATAAACCTAATAACATGTTTTCTACCCTTTAATAGCTAAAACATGCGTAGTAACCCCTTCTCTTTCCACTATCCATCCCCAGAGTTGTTTACAAATTATTACAGGCCAATGAATTACATAAGTAAAAATAGAAAATCAAGAAGCTATTCTATAGGGAGCCTCCGATTAGGCCCATATTTCCCAAAGTCTCCAATGGCCTCTTATGCCTCAGTTCCATAGACAAATCAGAGTCTAGGTGCATCAAAGTTCCCTAAGGATTGCAAGGATTTCGGGCAGTGCTTACACCTAGACTTAGTAACCAAAGATTGAACAAATGTAGTGTGGAAAGGCCAACCTCAGTATGCCAGAGTTCAGAGGTTTCTCAAAAGGATCACAAGGCAGTACACATACTAGAGGGGGCAGAACTTATTGACTAAGAGTGGAATAAAAGTGAAGGACACAAGTTGAAAATGTTTTAGTAAGAAACTATATTTAAGAAAAGCCCTTTTGAAAGTAATTCAGTGAAATAACAGAGATTGTTTGAAAAAGAGATTAGAACAGTTAACAAAGTCCAAACACCTTAGGATGGGTTCATACACAGCTAGTTCATTGAACCAAGTAAATTTAGCAGTCACGCACAGGGGTCAAGGGGGTTTGGGACACACATAACCCAACAAAGGTCTAGGACTAGTTTAGACATTCTCAGAAACAGCTGACACTCGCACAGTCACAAAACTAGACACGAAGAACACAATCACATAGAGGAGTGATAGGGATTAGGGGATTCGTGGGATATGGTATGGTAAGTATACAACAAGTAAGAGACAATTGGTAAGCCATACTCAGCAACGCATATAAAGGGGAATATACTAATCTAAAGGAAGGGGGAGATATAATAATATGCTAGTAATGCACTCTTAACTACAAGTTTCACAACAGAACCACAAATAGAAGCAAACCAGAAACAAGAAGAACTGAAACAATAAAATAATCATGTTGTTGTTGGAACTTTAAATTGAAACTAAGACATACCACTGAAGAGGATAGTAAGCAGAATGAAGGAACAAGAGAGAACAAATGGTTAGCCTTGGCTTGCAGCCGGCTAACTTAGAACAGTAGCAAATAGCACAAGAGAGAGAATAGAGACTTTTTAGTTATAAGAGATAGTTTTGAACCCAAGTGTTCGTGTGTTGTGATAATGAAAGACTAGAGTATTTATAGTTTGAAAACAGGTAGTAAATAAGGTAAAAATTATAGTAGCATAGTAATTGAGAAACTCAGAATCAATCAATCAGAAAATCAAGGCAAGTACTCCTTAATTAAGGGAACTAATTCAAACAGTAAGAACCAGTAGCATATAAGACAAGAAAAATCAGTACATGACTAATAAGAAAAGAATCAAAGTTCGGTAAACATAGGGTATAATTAGGACTAAATTTAGAAAACTTCAATTAAGGGAATGATTTTAGTGAGAATAAAGTACCACAACAAATAAGGTAGGGGATCGATCAATTTAAAAAGACAAGGTACAATTTTAGGGTCTTAAACGAAAATCTTTCAATCAAACCATCAAAATAAAGAAATCAAAATCAATCAAGAGAGGGTTATGGTCTATACTTCAACATATAAATAGGGAAGCACAAACAGACGTAGTAAACAGGCAAGGTCAGCAATATCGACAGAAAAAGGCAAGTCTTGAACAATCAAGATGAACACAATCACAAAGAGGTGATATATGTATGCTAAAGACTCAGTAAGAACACATTCGAGGCAAGGTAATTTACAAAAACTTAAACAAGAGTCTAGTAGACATGCTAACACACAAAACCAAACAAAGAAAATATAGAAAAAAAAATTAGGGCTTTTAACATAGGTGAGTTAAAAAGCAGTAAGAACATAGAACCAGTGAAGATAAGCAAGGGAAGAGGTTTAAACATAAAGGAAAATCAGTTTAAACAAGTTTAGAAGAAACTCCAAGTAACCCTAGCTTTAAAGAAAGTAAAAACGGCTTAAAGTTGATGATTGTTTTAAAAGAGGTTGGAGAATAGTGTAGAACATAGAAAGAAACCGACTTGAATCGTTAAAAATAACACAGATCTAAGAGATTCAAACGAAAGTTAGGGTTTCAAAGGAAACCCAAATAGAAACGGAAGAACCTGCTATAAACTTCAAAAATACGGTGTGATTTTGCCCAAAATCACACTAGAGAAGCCATCAACAACCAAAACAGTAACCCTAGATATAAGTCGGCATGGCCCAGGGCTCTTGAAGGCCTCAAAGAAGATGAGCAAGGCAATGGAGGGACCATTGGAGGCTTGGGGTTGAAAGGTGGTCACCGGAGATGACCGGAGAGGGAGGCGGCATTTGAAGAGAGATTAGGGTTAGGTTAAGAGAAGAGAAGATACGAGAGCACCTGAAGGCGGTGGGGGTTAGGAAATGAGTAGGGTTAGGGTGGTCGTTTAGTATTAAAAAGGAAAGAATAAACGAGGGCTGTTGATCTTTTAAATCAACGGCCAGGATCTGATAAGTTTTGGGTCGGATAGGTGTAATTAGGATCGGGGTCGGGTTAATTGGGTATGAAATTGGGCTGGGGAATGGGTTCAATTTGGGCTACAATTGAAAGCCAAATCTGGCTATAATTTAAATAGCCACTTTCCCCTGTTTAATTTATAATAAATAATAAACAATTTCTGGAAAATAATTTTATGTACCAAAATTATTTAAAACATGTAATTATCATTTTAAAAAATATATATGGACCAATTTTACGCATAAAAATTGTAATCATACACTAAATAGGCTAACATTTCAATTATATGTAATTTAGCTTAAAAAATACCAAATGCAGTTATAAAAATGCACAAGAAATATATTAACCACATTTCGGTATAAATTTAGAAATTAAATGAATAAATCAACATAACAATAGTTTGGGAAATAATTATTGGGGATTTTATGAATAAAATGGGAGAAAATAAATCAATTTAGACTCTTAAAATTATGGAAAAAAATTATAAAACATTGTGCATGCTTATATATGCATCTACATGCTATTTTTGAAGATATTTATGCATATTTAAAAATATATAGGGAAATTTGGGTACCAACACTCTTAACAGGGACCTCTTTCTCACCCTAACAGACAAGCATATTGCTCATGGGAGGGTGGTCGACCTTGATGACATAGAAGCCCTAAATTGTAATGTAAAGGACCTTTTTGTTTGTCAAGGGTGGTCAAAGTTCTTTTCTGTTCCTCCTCTTAAAGTTTATGAACCTCTAGTGAGAATGTTCTATGCAAATCTTCGTTCTAATAGGTCTGATAAGTTGGAATCCTTAGTAATAGGAAAGCGTATTGTTCTTGACTGTTCCATGTTTGATTCGATCTTTCAGTGCAAGTATTCTGATTTTCCTATGCTCTTCAAAAATTTCTGGCCCGATGATTTTGAAATTTCTTTTGATCAAGCCAAAAGATGTATTGCTGAGTGTCCATCTGAATCCCTTCCCAACCAACTAGGTCCAGACTGGATGCTATAAATCAAAGTGCGAAAATACTAATACAATTTTGAAACATATTTGTAGCCATTATAGCTTAACATGAAAAGCCTGAGACTCTGTATAACTGTTACTCTAGTCTATAAAGCCTTTATTGAAATTCTGAAAATATTGATTGTTTGAAAATACTGAAGACCGTAAGGTAATGATAACGCCCCGAAAGAATTGGGGATTACCAAATAGCTGGTACGAGAATCCTAGTGCTCTAAATCATCAACCTGCAAATCATTACCTGCATCGTGAGATACAGGCCCCGGGCAAAAGGGACGTCAGTATATTTGAATTGTAATGGTATGTAAAGCAACTGAAAGAAAGAATTATAAATGCTGAAATTGAAACTAAGATGATAACTGAAATGATAACTATTAAATTGAAACTGAAGTAAGAACTAGTAACTGAATTGATAATTGAAAAGATAGCTGATAACTGATAACTGAACCAATAACTGATAACTGAACTGATAACTGAAAAGATAACTGATAACTGATAACTGAACTAAATAAAGGAAGTAAGGATATGAATACTCCCTCTTCTGAATGATGAACAACCTGTTTATCTAAATATTAAACTGCGGCCTCAGGCCCAATATATATATGTGCACAAGCTGCAACCTCGGGCCCAAGAATACGTATACATAAGTGCGACCTCAGGTCTAAAATGCATAAAGCATAAACTGTGGCCTTAGGCCCAAAGATGCATAAAGCATAAACTGCGGCCTCAGGCCCAAATACAGGTGTTCAACATTCAGGAACTGAGAGTCATACTGCAATACATGATAGTGAAATACTGAATTACACTAAGTTACATGATACTGGAATACTAGATCACACTAAGTTACATAATAATGGAATACTAAATCACATTAAGTTACATAATACTAATACTGAATAGGACTATACTGAGACATGTATTCTTGAACTGATTATGAATACTGAAATTTCAACTGTATATGGCATACTGAGTAACCTATACTAAGACTCGGGGGCATCAAACCCAAGTCTATATTGAATACGCACTGAGCTTACAACGTTCAGAATGAAAGTCAGGAACCAACTATGAAGCTAGAGAATAGAAGTCCTACAACAATTCATGGAACTAGGTTTAACTGCATTTCTGAGGCAATTGGTGACATTGTAAAAGAAATGTAGTATAGGGAGAATTATTAAAATTCCCAAATATAGAGAGTTAGCCTCACATACCTTAACTTCCTTCTCTTGAGCGTAATACAACATTCGCCAACCCTTTCAACTTCAATCTATATTAATACAAGTTAAAGGGATTCCATATTAGCAATAATTCTCATGTTTTAGTCACTTAAATATTTTCTCAAATACTTGGTGACATAAAGCTTCATGATCCTTATTAATGGTATTTCTACACCCAACAATCCATTCTCTTGATCCTAGATAAATTCTAAGGTCTCAAATTTCATATAATCAACATCATTCTTTATCACCCATAAGGTAAACAACACTCATAACCAATCAATAACCCAAATCTATCACCATCCAAATCAAGTCATATCTCATGAACTAGAGTCTATAATAATTAATTCAATGATAGAATCAATTAGAGGGTGAAGATAATACCTTTTTGAAGTTCAAACCTTTTGAATTCGAGTTCTAGGGTTTCTTCTCTCATCAATAATGTCCCAATCGAATATCTAATGATATGGAGGGTTTATCCATGTTAATAAGATGTTGCAAAATTGAAATTAACTTAGAATCACCATTAAAAACTTACCTTGGGTGGTGGAGGGACCCTGAAGGAGTTAGGTTTTTGAGAGTTCCCCTTTCTAGAGCAGTTTTTTATATTTTGGGGCTGTGGGGGACGAATTATAGCTTTAAAACGACCCTCCACTAGTGTGACCGTGCTACTGGAGTCTTGCCCATGCTACTGACCGCGCTAAACGGCAGTAACACTGCCTAAAAATTAGCGTGGCCGCGCTAATGGGCCCACTACACGCGCATATCGCATACTGTTTTGTAAAACGCACATAACCTTTTGTACATAGATCCGTTCGGGCTTTGTAATATATCGTTATAAAGATATTTCGAAGGCCTACAACGTTTATGCTTCGATGTTTTCCAATTCCTTACACATTTTTACTAAAACGTGATGGAAAATAAACCATCTGCAAACTTAGTCGATTTTGTCAAATCTTATGCACCTCTCTTTCTATCTTGATTTTGAAACAACTATTTTCATCCATAATCATCCAGATAGAACTTCATATGTCCAAAATATAAACTCACTACTCCTTTAACTCATTCATACCTAAGCCGAATTTATGGGGTGTTACAAAAATAAAGTTTTATGAAAGGACTTAAGAGCAAAAAATATAATTTCAGAGATATATACTGCGTAATCTCATATATATATATACGGCTTGAGAAAATAATGGTGACATAAAGATATATTGTGTATTTCTTACATTAGCATTGTGAACAAGGTATATGTTGTGAAAAGTTATATAATGATATGTGAACTTAGCCTAAGGAGTTACATTTATTCAGCATATTTAAGCACGAGTTGAGATGCGCAAAGTAGTCGTACTTGCTAGGACTGTATTAGAGCATGAATTGAAGGGTAAAATATTAGAAGAGGATTCAACGGTAGAGTGAACATGAAAAGTAAAGTGCTAACTATAATAATATCGTAAGGGTGAAAAATAATGGCACTTAGTAATATATATTGTAGCTAGTAGCGACGTGATATTTGGATATGAAAATAAACAAAGAAAGTTCCTATGAGTATAACCAATCTATCCTATTGTTAGAATAGTGAGCATACCCGCGTATAATGATGAAATAAAATTCGAGGTGCGGTGAAAGATTAAAATGGTAAACTAAAAATTTCCATTTAGGGAATAAGGATCCTATAGTAGTGGGTGGTAATGTAGATGGTAAATGGTAAATTTCCTGTGAGATGACAGTTTAATAGAGCCTTCGAGTAACAGGTAAGAGTTTGAATTAGGTTTACTCGTAAGTGTGGGAGCATCAGAACAGGAGAAGTTCACCTTAAAGGTGATGGTTTTGGAAAAAAAATTCTTATTCACGAGTCAAGATGAAGAGGAAATTTTTGGTAACTTCATGATGAAATGGGTAAAAGTATCATAAATTATTTATAGGGAATTAAAGACTCATTACAAGCAATAGTCAGGATATTCTGCTTCAAGGATATTAAAAGTATATATTATATTTATATATTTAAGGGGCACCTCAAATGTATTCTTACAACTTAGAGGCATGTGTGATTAGAATTAAATTCAAGTGTTGGCGGGAATGAGGGAGTACTTTGAATTATACGTGGAATTTTATGGAATAAAGGATTCCTTTTAATATGTGCACACTTTATACGGAATAAAATAAAAAGGGGTAATGCAATGCTTATTCTTAAATGAGAAATGACTCTTGTATACCAAAAACTAAGTATATCAGTAAAAAGTATGGGTTTAAGAAAGAGCACTAATCTTAAAAGGTGTAAGTGTTATCGTGATAGTATTGATACGCGAGTGTTGGAAGCTTACAGGCTATGGTAGTATATCTATGGTGCACCCATAAATAGATAACATCTCAAATTTTGGTTAGAGAACCATCACAAGGAACTCAATAGAGTTAAGGAGTTGGTTAAAGTTAAGAAATAGAAATTTGAACCCTGGTATTTGAGAATGAATGGCAAAGTTGTATCGTAAAATGGATGAAACTGGGATGAATTTTTTTTCTCGATAGAGCAAACTTGTAAGCAATAATAGTTATCAATTTAGGATCTTCGGTAACTCTAAAGTCACGAGTGAAAGTAGGGGTATTGACTGTTATATGATGGATGAATCTAGGATAAATATCTTATTAGTCTTTGGAAGGAACAAAAGAATATTCCAGAATAATTTTAACAATTATAGGACATCAAGAGTCCTAATGGGAAAAATCATGTATGGAAACAAGAATTGTAAAAGGCAACAAATTTAGTTGAAAGTATTGTTTATGAAAAAAAATCAAGACTACGATTCGGAATGAACAAGTTTTGCAGATACCAAGTGGGCAATGTAACTTTGATCTCATAAACTATGAGATATTGCCTTGATCAAGCTAAAAAATTAAGGGAGCATGAAAATTAATTATTCTTTATCTAAAAAAAAAATTATTAAAAAGTCCAATCATAGGGAGATTTTTGGTTTATTTGAAGATACTTTTTAGGTACAACTTAATGTACGCATGACTAAAGGAAATGAAGGCATGTACAGTAGTAATATGAGAACTATTTAGTAGCTATCGTTGATATTGAGTGGTATTCATGTATGTTACAAGTTAAAAGTTTTAAAGATTTACGTTTGATACACTTATGATATATGTACAACCGAATGGGGTCAATATCGTACATTATATTGTGTATTATTGGTGGCTGACCGATATTGTTGTTGCTGCCCGTGTGGGGGATTAATCTGGATAGTTGAAATTTTTGGACAGTCCCAATTATAAGGAAAACTCTGCCAAATTTTTTTAAAATTGTATACATAGCCAAATTTTGAGCGTCATAAGCAAGTTAAGATTTTGGAAAGAAAGTATAAGACATATATAAGGTCACATATGCCTATGAATAATCGTTGGACACAAAAGGATGGTTAATATATGCTTAGAAATAACTTGTAAAGTACGAATGTTCTTAAGTGGGGGAGAATGTAGCACTCCGGAAAAATTTCAAAGTGCTTAGGCGCTATTATAAAAAGTTGATGTGCGCTAATTATATTATTTTGTGTGTAGACAAGGACTATTAATATGATGAAAATTAATTGGATATGATAATAAGTGTACGAGACATATTATAAGTGATGTGGGATCTAAGGAGAGCTGTAAGTCCAAGTCAAACTGGAAATTACATGATAGACTAAAGTTCCAAATAAGTACGCGCAAGACCTAACTTTGAACGATCATATATATATATATATATATATATATATAGTGGATAACCTGTCAAATGAAAAATTTTCGAGTCTAGTTTCTAACTATTTAATTGCATATATCAAGGTGTTATGCTATTCTCCTTATTTCATATAGTATACTCTGTATTCATTACAGAATCTCCTTAATACGAACTGTTCATATTCTTCATCATAAACATTTTAGTGAGTATTAATTTTCAAGTTATAACATGTGGTGCCTAATTTTTGTTCGATTTTATCTTTTTCTCGTATGATTTCTTAAGTTCTTATGGAAATATGGAGAATATGAAGTTAGGAATATTATCTAACACGTATCAGGCAGTAAATCACTTAAAGTAGTAAAATCGCGAAGAATCAAATGAAAACTCCTTTTAAAAATAACAAGTAAATCAGGTAAAACAATAGGTAAATAATAAGTAGAAATCTGCCCCTCTGGCCCAGTATCAATCGCTCAGAACAGCATCAGCCCCTCGGACTCAGTAGCAGTCACTCAGCATAGTATCATTCCCTCGGGCTCACTCTCAGATCATATAGGTACCCGCGCTCACTATGGGTGTGCAGACTCCGGAGGGGCCCCTTACGGCCCAAGCGCTATATTAAGCCACCTCGTGGCATCATCACTCGGCAATCGGCCTCACATCACTCGGTCTCCCATCACTCAAGCTACCTCATGGCATATAAAGTATCTCATATCACTCAGCATATCCTCAGCATATGGCTCTCGACCTTACCCAGTCCAGAAATCATCACAAGCCCCTCGGGCATCAGTAAAACTTTAGTGCTCAGCCCAAACAACATTGGAAATATCATTTAAGTCTCAAAATTCAATTAAAAGTGGCTGAGTTTGTAAAAACGTATTAATTAATAGGACTGAGTTCAAGTAATATATTAAAATAGTGAGGAAACTGTGATAAAAGTCCACGAAGGATTGAAGTAGTCGGCATGAAGCCCAAATATGGCAATAAGCCCAAGTCATGATGATAACAAACAAATCTCAGTCAAATAAGTGATAAAAACACCAATCGGGACGGATCAAGTCACAATCCCCAATAGTAAACAACCTCGTGCTCGTCATTAAGCGCGTGTTTCACCACAATATAGCACTACGTTATGTAATTCGGGGTTACAAACCCTCAGTACATCATTTACAACCATTACTCACCTCAAGCTGGCCAAAACTCTATCTCGCTATGCCATTGCCTCTCAAATCGGCCTCCTCGCACGTCGAATCTGACTAAAACCATAACGAATACGTCACAATAGGCTAAGTGAACAAAACCCAATAAAAAATGATCGAAAACATCAAAAATCGCAAAATTTGCAAAACTCGAGCCTCGGGCCCACTTCTCAAAACTCCGAAATTTTTACATTGACGAATTCCTTATCTCGCCACGAGTCCATACATATCAAAATCACAAGAATCGGAGTTTAATTGATCCCTCAAATCCCTATTGTTAACTCTCTTAAGTTCAAGACCTAACCTCCATTTTAAATCCATGATTTCTTAGTTTTTCAGTCTTGATTCATGTAATAACACCTTAGGACTGTGTTTTTGGTTCAAAAATGCTTACCTCAAAAAAGTCCCTTGATTTCCCTCTTCATAATCGCCCAAAAAACTCCAAGGTCGAAGGCAAAAATGGTGAAATAACCCAAAGTTGCGAAATGAAATATCAAATAAGGTCTGCCCAGACCTTTCCGCATTTGCGGCCCCAAAATCCGCTTCTGCGGTTCATCCATCCTTTTCTTCGAAAATTCATTAAAGGCTCCAAACCGCTTCTGGGGTCTCCTAACCGCATCTACGGCTCCGCAGGTGTGGGCCACCTACCGCATCTGCAAAATTCTTTAAGTCCAGCCTGACCGCATATGCGGTCCTATAGCCGCATCCACGACTGCGCAGGTGCGGTTCCCTATCCGCATCTGCAGTCCCAGCATTTCCCTTGCCTTTCCGCATCTGCGGTCCCAGCATTTCCCTTGCCTTTCCGCTTCTGCGACTTCCACCCGCATCTGCGACACCGCACCTGCAGTCCTCAAGCCCCAGGTGCGAAAACATGAAATTGCCCAAGTTTAAAAATCTTCCCGTTAGCCATCCGAAATCGCCCCGAGGCCCCTGGGACCTCAACCAAAAACACCAACACCTCCTAAAACCTCATTCAAACTTGTTCCAATCATAAAAACACTTCAAACAACACCAAAACCATCAAATTACATCGAATTCAAGCCTAAGTTCTTTCAAAACTTTCGAAACACGCATTCAATCAAAAACCCAAACAAATCACCTCCGAATAACCTAAAATTTCGCAAACACATCCCAAATCACATAACAAAGCTACAATAACTCTCAGAATCCCATTCCGATCCTCGGTCAAAATCTCACCTATCAACAAGAATTCGCCAAAATACTAACTTCGCCAATTCAAGCCTAATTCTACACCGGACCTCCAAAATCACTTCCGATCATACTCTTAAGTAATAAATCATCCCCCGAAGGTAATCGAATCATTGGAATTCATATCCGAGCCCTCTAACATATAAGTCGACATCCGGTTGACTTTTCCAAACTAAGACTTCCTTAAAGAGACTAAGTGTCTCATTTCCTTCTAAAATCAATCCAAACCAACTCGATCACACAAGAAATTGATAATGAATCATAAAGAAACAGAAAATGGGGGAAACGGAGCGGTAAGTGATGAGACGACGGGTCGGGCTGTCACATCCTCCCCAACTAAAACAAATGCTTGTCCTCGAGTGGGTCAAGAAACATACCTGAAGCCTCAAACAGGTGAGGGTATCTGCTCCGCATCTCCCGCTCGGTCTCCCAGGTAGCCTCCACCATGGGTCGACCTCTCCACTGCACTACCAAAACTATGTCCTTTGATCTCAACTTTCAAACTTGACGACCCAAAATAGCCACTAGCTCCACATCATAAGTCAAATCATCATCCAATTGAACCGTGCTGAAGTCCAAAACATGGGACGGGTCTCTAATATATTTCTGGAGCATAGAAACATGAAAAAATGGACGCACGCTCGACAAGTTGGGTGGAAAGGCATGCTCATAAGCCACCTCCCCAATCCTCCGAAGTACATCAAAGGGCCCAATGAACCACGGACCCAACTTCCCTTTCTTTCCAAACCTCATAACACCCTTTATGGGCGAAACCTTCAGCAAGACCTTCTCACCAACCATATAAGACACATCCTGAACCTCCCGGTCCGCATAACTCTTCTAACGTGACTGCGCTGTACAAAGCCTCTCTTGAATCAGCTCCACCTTCCCTAAGGCATCCTAAACAAAATCTATCCCCAATAGCCTAGCCTCACTGGGCTCGAATCAACCAACTGGAGATCTACACCGCTGCCTATACAATGCCTCATACGGAGCCATCTGAATGATCGACTGATAACTGTTATTGTAGGCAAACTATGCAAGCGGCAAAAACTCATCCTAAGAACCTCCAAAATCAATAACACATGCACGCAACATGTCCTCCAATATCTGAATAATACGCTCGGGCTGCCCGTCCGTCTGAGGATGAAATGTTGTGCTCAACTCCACCTGTGACCCAGCTCTCGCTAAAAAGTCCTCCAAAACTAAGAAGTAAACTGAGTACCTCTATCTGAGATAGTAGACACTGGAACACCATGCAATCGAACAATCTCCCGGATAAAGATCCCTGCCAGCCGCTCCGAAGAATAAGTAGTACACACTGGAATAAAGTGCGTGGACTTGGTCAGCCGATCCACAATCACCCAAATCGAATCAAACTTCTTCAAAGTCCTAGGAAGACCACTCACAAAATCCATAGTGGCTCTCTTCCACTTCCACTCGGGAATAATCATCCGCTGAAGTAAGCCGCCCGATTTCTGATGCTCATATTTCACCTGTTGACAGTTGAGACACCGAGCCACAAATCCCACAATATCTTTCTTCATTCTTCTCCACCAATAATGCCACCTCAAATCCTGATACATCTTTGCGGCACTCGGATGAATGGAATACCACGAGCTAAGGGCATCCTCCAATATCAACTCCCGAAGCCCATCCATATTGGGCACATAGATCCAGCCCTGCATCCTCAACACACCATCCTCACCAATGGTCACGTCTCTAGCATCATCATGCAGAACCCTATCCTTAAGCACAAGCAAATGCGGATCATCATAATGGCACTCTCTGATGCGATCATATAAGGAAGACCAAGAAACCAGACAAGCCAACACTAGGCTGGGCTTCGAAATATCTAATCTCACAAACCGATTGGCCAAAGCCTGAACATCAACTTCAAAGGGTTTCTCCCCAACTGGAATGTACGCCAAACTCCCCATACTTACTGCCTTTCGGCTCAAGGCATCAGCCACTCATTGACCTTTCCCGGATGATACAATATGGTGATGTCATAATCCTCAAGCAACTCTAACCATCTACGCTACCTCAAGTTAAGATCCTTTTGCTTGAACAAATGTTGAAGATTGCGATGATCAGTGAATACCTCGCAAGATACGCCATACAAGTAATGCCTTCAAATTTTCAATGCATGAATTATGGCAGCCAACTCCAAATCATGAACAGGGTAGTTCTTCTCGTGGGGCTTCAACTAACGAGAAGCATAAGCAATCATTCTACCCTCCTGCATTAATACACAAACAATCCCAACTTTTGAAGCATCACAATACACTATATAAGAACCTGAAGCTGATGGTAAAACCAATAATGGAGATGTGGTCAAAGATGTCTTGAGCTTCTGAAAGCTCTCCTTGCACTCGTCCGACCATACAAATGGAGCACACTTCTGAGTCAACTTGGTCAAGGGTGATTCTATAGAGGAAAATTCCTAAATAAACCAGCGATAATAATCCGCCAAACTAAGGAAACTACGAATCTTTATGGCTGAGGACGGTCTAGGCCAACTCTGAACCACCTCAATCTTCTTTGGATCGACCTGAATACCCTCGCTGGACACCATATGTCCCAAGAAAGCCACTGAACCGAGCCAAAACTCACACTTGGAGAACTTTGCATAGAGTTTCTTGTCCCTCAACCTCTACAATACAACTCGCAAATGCCCCACGTGCTCCTCCTGACTGCGCGAATACACCAGAATATCATCAATGAAAACAATAACGAACGAATCCAGATAAGGTCAAAATACACTATTCATCAAATGCATGAATACTGCTGGGGCATTGGTCAGCCCGAAAGACATAACAAGAAATTCATAGTGCCCATATCTAGTCCTGAAAGCAGTCTTAAGAATAGTTGAATCCCTGATATTCAACTGGTGATAGCCCGAACGGAGATCAATCTTGGAGAACACCCTCGCTTACTGAAGCTGGTCAAATAAATCATCAATACGAGGCAGAGGATACTTGTTCTTCACTATTACCTTGTTCAATTACCTATAATCGATGCATATTCTCATCGTTCCATCCTTTTTTCTTCACAAACAGAACCAACGCACCCCATGGTGACACACTAGGCCGAATAAACCCCTTATCTAGGAGTTTTTGAAGCTAATCTTTCAGGTCTTTCAACTCTGCTAGTGACATATGATATGGTGGAATGGAAATGGGCTGAGTGCCCGGCACCAGGTCAATACCAAATTCAATATCCTTATCCGGTGGCATGCCCAACACGTCTGCATAAAATATATCGGGAAACTCCCTCTCAACTGGAACAGAATCAATCTAGGAGTCTCAGCTCCAACATCCCTCTCAAACGCCAAATATGAAAGAAAAGCCTTCCGAACCATATGTTGGGCGTTTGAGAAAGAAATCACTCTACTAGGAACATAATCAGTGACACCACGCCACTCGATCCTCGGTACACCCGGCATAACCAAAATGACTGTCTTGGCATGATAGTCTAGAATAACATGACATGGATAAAACCAATCCATGCCCAGAATAATATCAAAGTCCACCATGCTCAATAGCAATAGATCAACTCGGGTCTCTAGATTCCCAACAGTCACAACACACGATCGGTACATATGGTCTACAATAATAGTATCGCCTACCGGGGTAGATACATGAACAGGTAAAGCAAGACACCCTTGGGACGTACCCAAATGATGAGCAAAATATGAGGACACATAAGAATAGGTGGAACCGGGATCAAATAAGACAGAGGCATCTCTGTGGTAGACTGAAATAATACCTATAATGATAGCATCTGAAGTAATGGCATCTGTCCTACCTGGAATAGCATAAAAATGGGCCTGGCCACCGCCTGATCGACCTCCCCCTCTGGGTGACCCTGGTTGCCTGACCCCTACCTTAGCTGGCTGGGCGGGTGCTAAAGAAACTAGATCAGAAGACGAGGGCTGACCCCTCTGCTGAGATGAGCTAGCAGTACGACGAGGACACTATCTCCACATATGTCCAAACTCTCCACACTCAAAACAACTCCTAGGTGCTGGATAATGGGACTGAAGGGAACCCCTCGCAACGGAGTGGCTAGCTGAAGCACCCGGCCTGGAAGAACCCTGAACCGATGGGGTGCGAGATGAACTCTGAGCTGGAAGGGTGCTGAGTGAAGGTTGACCCTGCTGAGAACCATGATAACCACATCCTGAAGATGCCCCACGATACTCTGGAGGGGCCAACTGAGCGGGCCTGAAAGAACGGCCTGTACCATGCTAGAACTGGCCCCTAGACAGAGCGCCACTGAAACTGCCAGAACCTCAAGGCCTTTTGGCCTCCCTCTCCTCTCTATCCTGCCGGCGAGCCGTCTCAATCTCACGAGCAATATCAACCACATCCTCAAATGAAATACCCCAAACTCTCTCTCTATTCATCAGAACACAGAGATGGTAATTAAGGCCATCCACAAACCTCTTGATCCTTTCATGATCTGTCGGGACCATCATGGAGGCATGACGAGCCAACTCAAAATACCTTGCCTCATACTGACACACAGTCATATCTCCCTGCCGTAGCCACTCAAATTGCCTATGCAGCTCCTCCCTGCGGGACTGCGGTACATACTTCTCCAAGAAGAGAGTGGAGAACTCCTACCACATCAAAAGCGTTGCACCAATCGGCCTACGCCTCTCATACGCCTCCCACCAAGCGAAGGCAGCCCCAGTAAATTGAAATGTGGTAAATGCCACACCGCTTGACTCCAAAATCCCTGCTGTACGAAGCATGCGCTGACACTTGTCAAGAAAACCTTGGTCATCCTCGCCCTCGACACCACTAAATGACGGAGGCTGGAGCCTACCAAACCTCTCGAGAGGACGCTGCTCATCGTCTAGCATAGCTGGAGCTACAAACTCCTGAACTGGTGCAACCGGCTGAGCTGGAGGTGCTCCCGGTGTCTGCAATCCCTGCACTACCTGCTCAGGTGTGCGAGCAGCGAGGGTCTGATTACCTCCCCTGGCCTATGATGTAGCTTCTGCGGTAGTGGCTGAAACTGCCTGAGCCAGGTCAGTACAAACCGATAAGATCTGAGCTAGGGCCTCCTAAAGACCCGGAATCATGATGGGCACAACTGGTGCTAAGACTGGTGCTGCTGGAGCCTGATCCGGAGTTGGGGCAGCTGGTGTATCGACAGGTGCTGCCCTCGCCGCTCTGCCTCTGCCACGACCACGACTGCGTCCACGTCCTCTGGTGGCCTCAGTGGGTGGCACTGGTGGTCAGTCATTAGAGAAATATTTTAGATTCTTCTCAGCTCTAAAAAAGCAGGATCATTTCGAATGGAATGAAGAATGTCAACAGGCACTCAAACATTTGAAAGCATATTTGTTAAATCCAACTTTTCTCGCAAAACCAAAGGCTGGGGAAACACTACTCATCTACCTTGTTGTTTCAGAGGTAGCGGTAAGTGTGGTTTTGGTTCGAGAAGAACAAGGTAAATAATCCCCTATCTATTATGTTAGTAAATCTCTTTTAGATGCGGAGACAAGGTATCCTCAGTTAGAAAAGCTGGCTCTTGCATTAATCATGGCATTTAGGAAATTGAGACCTTATTTTCAATGTCATCCAATTGTTGTAGTTACCGCATATCCTTTGCGAAATATATTGCATAAGCATGAATTATCAGGTAGGTTGGCTAAATGGTCTATAGAGTTAAGTGAATGTGAAATCATATACTAACCTAGAAATGCTATTAAATCACAAGTATTAGCTGATTTCGTGGCTAAATTTAGCCAAGGTATGCAATTAGAAGCAGAAAAAGAAGTACAGATACTTAATAGGGCTAATCCAAGAATTTGGACTTTATTTGTTGATGGTTCATCTAACGTGAAAGGAGCAGGTCTAGGGATTGTTTTGGTACCACCTACAGGTGAAACTATACGACAAGCAATAAAATGTCATTCAATAACTAACAATGAGGCAGAGTATGAAGTTGTGATTGCAGGTTTAGAGTTAGCTCAAGAACTGGGCATAAATCAGATCATAATAAAGAGCGATTCACAGCTCGTAGTTAACCAGATGCTGGGGACTTATACAGCCAGGGAAACCAGGATGCAGCAATATTTAGAAAAGGTGCGAGAACTAATAAAGCAATTTCAAACCTGGAAAGTTATGCAGGTACCAAGAGATGAGAATCTCAAAGCAGACGCTTTAGCTAATCTCACATCTGCAGTGATGTGACAAGTGATGCAAGTTCCTCGGTTATTCATCTATTTCATTCAGCTCTCGATCATGACAAAAATGAGGTAAATTTTAATAATTTAACTTGGGATTGGAGAAACGAGATCGTTGTTTTTTTTACAGTATGGAACTGTTCCTGATGACAAGAAAAAAGCTTACGCACTTTGGAAAAAGGCTCCTCGTTACTGCCTAAATCAAGGTAATTTATATCGAAAAATGTTCGGTGGCCCCTTAGCTAGATGTCTCAGACCATCTCAAACAGAATATGTAATGAGGGAAATACACGAGGGGCGTTGTGGAAACCATGCGGGAGGAAGATCACTGGTAAGAACCTTGATTAGGGCAGGCTATTATTAGCTAAAATGGAAGAAGAAGCAGAACAATTTATGGCTAAATGTGATAAATATTAGAGGTACAGAAATAATATGCATAGACCAGCGGAGTTGTTATATCCGGTCATCGCACATTGGCCATTTATGAAGTGGGGAATGGATATCGTGGGTCCATTACCGCAAGCAAAAGGGCAGGTAAACTTTCTGCTCATACTTACTGATTATTTCACTAAATGGGTAGAGGCAGGAGCCTTCAAACAGGTAAGAGAAAAGGAGGTCAGAGATTTCATCTGGCGCAATATCATTGTCGATTCGAAGTACCCAAGGAAATCGTGTGTGACAATAGCCCTCAATTTATAGCGGCACAAATCACAAATTTTTTTTAAAGTTGGCAAAATAAAAAGATTACATCCACACCTTATCATCCAGTAGGTAATGGGCAAGCAGAGTCAACAAACAAGCCTATTATTAATAAATTAAAGAAACGTTTGGAAGAGTCCAAAGGCAATTGGCCAGAAGTGTTGCCTAGTGTTTTATGGGTATATCGCACAACAACAAAAACAAGTATGGGAGAAACACCTTTCTCATTAGTTTATGGAGCTGAAGCTTTAATTCCAGTTGAGATAGGGGAGCCAAGTACAAGGTTTACACACACAACTGAAGAATCCAATAATGAAGAAATGCGTATGACTCTCGATCTACTTGAAGGAAGAAGGGAAGCTGCGTTGGTAAGAATGGCAGCACAAAAGCAAGTCATAGAACGGTACTACAACAGGAAAGCTTGCCTCAGATTTTTTAAAATAGGGGACTTTGTGCTCAAAAAAGTTTTTCAATCCACAAGGGTAGCTAATACGGGAAAATTAAGTCAAACATGGGAAGAACCCTATAGAATTTGTGGTATTGCTGGCAAAGGAGCATATGAACTGGAGACAATGGATGGCAAAGTGCTACCAACACATTGGAACGCAGTTCACTTGAAAAGATATTATTTTTAAGGAATACCCATGATCAGGTACACATCTTTTAAAATTTATTTTTGAATTGTTAAAATTTTACTAACGGTTTTAGATGCTAGGCAAAAACCTAACCCGTACTAAATGATGAGTCACAACCTGTAAGGCATACGGAATAAACTAAAATTCCTGGCCTAGGGTTACAATTATTCCAATAGAAATACAAACGGGTTAGTCAGTCTTCATCTAAAATCGTACCTCCGAGTCCCGTGCATTTTTCCTTTTCAGGAAAAGGACCAAAAGAGGGGAACAATCAAGTGCTCGAGCTTCAAACTTCAACACTCAAACAATTGGGGGACTACATAGTATATATGTGTACATATAAAGAAGGCAAAGAAGATTGAAGAAAAATCAAGCCTGAAAAAGTCAAGTGGTCAAGTGCAGATTAAAAGTCACGAGTCAAGGCTAAAAGAAAACCTTACTATAGTTAGGGTAAAGCTATGTACTAAAGCAGGTTATAAGGAAAAATCTTGTATTTGTTATTTTGAAATGAAATGGGTTGTAAAGGCAAAACCTCGTATTTATTATTTTCTTAAAAATATGTTACAAGAAAAACAGTTACGAGAAAGTTATAGATGTAATTCAAATACATGTAAAGTATTATTTAAAAAATTTCAAAGTTCAAAACAAAAACTTGTCAAGTTAATTCAAAGAAACATGTGTGTTCCTATTTCTTTTATCGTATGTTATCACCATTATGAAGTTGAGATGTCTTCTTCATTTAGTGTCGTAATATAAAAGGTCCATCTTTTATGAAACTCATGTTTGAATTATGAGATTAACAGAAGCATTTTCAAAGAATAAAAATGAAAAGTTATTCTATAAGTCCATAAGAATAAAGGCGAGAATAAGAACAAACAGAAGTTAAAATGATAACACAAAGAACTTCTTGAGTACTTAAGACTAAGAAATAACTTAGTCACAAAACTATGAAATTGTTTATACAAACTGCCCCATGAAAGAATTGGGGACTTCCATTCCAAAATCAACTCTCAAATGATAACCAAGGTTTTTATTACAAAAAACTTTCAAAAAAATCCAAGAACTTTAAACATAGTTTTCCAAAAAGGTACCTGCAAAAAGGGAATTTAAAGCAATGTAAATCTTTTTTTTTTTTCACTAAGAAGAAAGAACTGAGGAAGGATCATCAACGGCCTCAACTTGAGCAGGATCGTCAACAGATGCGGGTTGATCTTCAATCACAGCAACTGGAGCACCAACAAATAAAGTCTCAGCTTGGCTTGCAAAAATAGGCACGGTTGGGCTTGAAGAAGGTGCGACATCCGTGGCAATTTCAGCATTCACGGGGACTTCAACTGCGGAAGTTTCAGCCAAAGAAGTTTCAATCACGGGAGCTTCAACCTTGGGAGATGAAAAATCTTATGTTTGTTGAGCTCGTTCAATGGTTTCATTCACCTTGGCTAATTCTGATTCCAGGTTGAAGCTTTCTTGGCCCATTTCTACTAAGGTGTGACGACGAGAATTTAAGAAAGCCTAACTTACCTCAACATCAGTTTTTTCTTCAAGGAGTTCATAATCTCTCTCCCAAGCAGCGACTTTATTCTTAAGTTCTTCATTCTCAGCCAAAACAGAACTATAATATGATTGAAGGGTGGCATGAGAGCTCTCCAAAGCGTGCACCTTATCAGCAGAGACTCAAAGATCCTCTTGTGCTTTCGTCAAATTCTGAACTAGCTTCCCGGCATAAATTTCTTTTTGATTCAAAAGATACTTCAATGCCCTGATCTCTTCACTGGCCTTGGATATCTGTTTAGAAAATGAAGACTCAAGGTGTTCCCTTTCCTTTTTTGCCTGACTCAATGAAGCCTTGATGACCCCGAGCTCAGAAGTGAGTGCTCGAACCTGTTGTTCTAAGGTACTCTTGTTTTCTTGTAAATCTTCCATAGTAATCCGAGCACTATCAAATTGCTCCTTCCAATTAGCTGCTTCCAACTGAGAGTCACGTGCTACCTTCTCCAAAAGAGGGATTCTTTTCATCAGCTATGTGCCAATGAGATTGGCCTAAAGGAAAAAAGAGAAGGGGAAATGAGAATCCAAATAGATAGGAATTTTTTTTTAGAAAAGAAAAAGAAAAAAAACATAATTTTAAAGTAGCATGCACAATATCATTCATCAAAGTCAGATTGCTATGGCTCTCTAGTTTTGTTTTCTCAATCGGGCCAATTAACGGCTCGAGCCAAACGTCTGCATGTCCAGACTTTCTTAGAAGGCTGCTATCAGTCGGAACTTCAATAGTCACGCTCCTCATAGCAGCATTTCTACTTGATGAACCCACCTCCATATGATGAATAATAGGTGGGGGAATTGACAAAGAAGGAGCGGAGGAAGAAGTCAAAATGGTAGAAGAAGGCACGAAAATAGCTGGGGCAGGCAAAGAAGCAATATCTGGCACGGGGGTTGAGAAAGAAGATAGGGGCACCTCATCTAGAACGGGCCCTAAGTCTCCACTACCATAACCTCTAGAGAAAAGCCGGTCAATAGATTCTTGAGTGTCATGGGGATCGTCATCTTCATCATCATCAGGGATAACAACTAGGGTAGCAACAGGCTGGGAAAGAGAAGGATGGGGCGAGGCATCCGCTTCACTATCAGAAATAACACGTCTTCTAGCACGTGGCCTTGACACCAGGGAACCTCCTTCTTCATCCTCTTCAGAATCTTCTTCCTCGATAGCTTTTCTCTTTGAAGAAGAAAAACCCAAGGCTAACACTCGAGTTCTTTCTGAGGAGGCGCCAAAAGAGGCACGAAAGGCCACGACTGCATCAGCAGTAACCCCTCGAATGGAAAATCCTGATAAAAAGAAGGATGGGAAGTTAAAATACTAAATGAAAGTATTCATATATGAGAAAAATGTAACATAAAATCTTACCATGAGTCTTTACTTTCCAATCATAATGGTTGGAAAGATATTTCCAGGAACGACCGTCTATTGGAGCGATCTTCAATAATTTGTCTACCCAGCTACGAAAGTTGGACACAATTTCCATAACTCCCATAGTTGCTGGAAAACAAAAAAAAATGGGGGGGGGGTGGCATTAAAGAGGAAAAGGTACAGAAGAAAAGGTACGAGAAGAAAAGTACGAAAAAGACATCAAACTTACATGCAAAGTTCCAATTCTCAAGGAAGGGAACATTATCATTACCCACTAAACCAGCAGTGGGAGCAACAACAAATCGAGCATACCAGCCACGGTCTTTATCGTCTTCAGGACTTACTAAGACCCTCTTACTCCTAGCTACAAAAGTAAAAACGCCATTGCGAAAAAGCCTAGGGGAGTAGAGATGAATTAGATGGGGGAAAGTAAAGACAACATATGCCAAATTACTGAGATGCCTCAAGCAAGCGATAGTCCTCCAAACAATTGGTCTAATTTGACCTAAACTGACATAAAAAAAGCGACAAGAATCTACAATAACTGGATCAATGGCTGGTTTAAACCCTAGAGTAAAAGGGTACGTATAAACAAAAGAAAATCCAATGATACAAGAAGTAATTCTTTGATTTGGATTAGGAATGATAATGGGAAAATCATCATCCCAATGAAAATCTTTGCGAATTATGGGGATTAAGGGTTCAGTAAGTTGAGAAGGATAAGCATCAACTCGATCTAAAGAGGCTACTTGGCTCCTGAGAGATTCCCTATCGTGATAAAAAGATAGGTCCGTTGGAACTATTTCTTCTACTAAAGGTTCGCGTAAAGGCTCAGAAGGTTCTTTTCTTCTGGAAGAAAATCTTTGAGAAAGTGAACCCCTAGTTCCAGAAGAGGGGCCAGAACTGGAAGACGACGTAGATGAGCTACCACCACGAACAGATCCTAGACTACGAAGCCTACCAACACCACCTCTTCTATGCCTAACGGGGGCGTTGGGAAAGTTATCTAAAATAGGAGTTCTCCTAGGGTTAGGGTTTGGAGAAGCCATGATGAAGAAGATTGAAGTGAAGAAGAAGTGAATAAAAGATTTGAAAAATTAAAGTGTTCAATACGCTTTATGTGGTAGAAGATAAGGATATAAGTTATATTTATATTAGTGAGCAACCGTCAGAAGGAAAGAGTGCGGTGATGGAAAGTCCAAAATAATGATAACTGACACTTCGTGAACAGGGAAGCCGAAAAAGAAAGCCTAAGAAAGTGCTTCACAATTGTAAGACCAATAAGAAGATGACACGTGTTCAGCGCATTAAATAGAAGTAACAAGTGAAGCATCAACTCTGTGAGAGCATTAATGGTGACAAAAATTCTCCTTTAATGGAATCCACTTCCAAAATATTCAAACAGATGAATAAATGGAAAGTGGGGGGACTACCTATGTTGGGGAAATTTTATTTATATATAAAGATGACGTGTCAAGACACATGGATTGGTCAAACGGTCAAAGAATTATGATTAGTCACGAGACAGGGGTTGCAATAAATATAGGCAAAGAAAAGATGGAGAGGCACGGGACATCGGTTAAGTAACACAGCGCCCATACCTATTTAAGCCATTTATATTCAAGAATCAAAAGGAATAAATCTGGCTATAAAAAGGAGTACAGATGCAACATTAAAAGAGCAATAAGTACTGAATAAGTTAGAAAAGATATTCCCTATGTAATGATTGTGTAACGGTGAATTTAATACATTTAATGTCTCAAAATAGCCTCATAGGCAAAATCTAGGTGATTTAGCTATTATTTATGCGTTCGCTTGATTATATTCCAGTGTAATAATATGGTTAATCGATGAAAAATAGGCTCTAATTGTGATTTGTATACATTGCAGGATGAGGAGCTTATATGATGCTTTCAAGAGGCTATTGGAATGATTTATGAGCCAGAGCGACCCCTCGAAGCTAAGTGCGCACAAGGACGAGACAAAGAAATGGAAGAAATACGGGTCCAGGTGCGCGAGCAGACGCGCGAACTCATGCGCAAGCTCGCGCATGTTAGGAGGGCTAAGGCAGAATGTTAGATCAAACACGCGAAGGACGCGCGAAGTAATGCACAAGCTCGCGCGTGTCCCAGTCCGGAAAAGAGCTATTCAGGGGCAAAATTGGAAATCTGGAGAGAAACCCACTTAACCTATATAAAGTCAAGCTCGCCCAAGGTTAGAAAATCAAGGTTTTCATAGGGTAAAACTTACTTTTGAGAGTACTTCGGCAAGAAACACAATTGTGAGAGATCACCCAAAACATCATAGTTCTTTATTTCTTCTTTTTTTTGCAATTTTACATGATGAATATTTTCGTATTTTATCTTCAAGTTGTTATGAGTAGCTAAATACTTTAGTCTAAGGTATTGATGGAACCTATTAAAGGATGAACTTATTGATTATGTTCATATAATTTGTCGGTTAATCTCTATTTGTTCAATTATGTGTTTACTGTAGTTAATTGACAGGATCCTCAATTAGCTGTGCCTATTTAGTGTGCATAACTCGGGAGAGAATGCATATTTAGGTAATTATTGAACAACACCACTCCCAAAATATAAGAGGGATCTATAATTGCAGGTTTAAAGGCGAGATTAGGGATAACGAAGCCTTGGGTGTGATCTAAAGTGAGCTGTAATAAACAAATTCAGCTAGCGTAACTCAGGAATTACTCGGGAGAGATTTACATTAATAAGAGTGCTCATGATTGATAGAGATATTTTGGTGAATCTATATGTAACGTAACCGGAAGGGATTCCATCAATAGGGGAAATCATTACCTTAGAACCTTCTCATTATTATTTACAACCCAACATATTTAGTTTACAGCTGTTACTTAATTACTTGCAATCTTAGTTAGTAGAAATACCATCAACTATTGTTTACAAAGTTTGGGGAAATTGAGCATAAAAGATTTAGTGATTCTGATAAAGGTAATTGATAGGTTAATTCTCTGTGGGATTCAACTTCGGACTTGTAAACCAGATTATATTTGCAACGACCACATTGTCCTTTTTATAAGGCATAGTTGGGCGTGATCAAATTTTGGCGCCGTTGCCGGGGAATTAATGGTGTTATCAATTACAATTGAAAGAAGTACAAAAATTCTTAGTGTAGTCAGTTTCTCTATACCCACATTTTTTCATTGAAATTTTAACGTTTGTTGACTTGGTTGCACAGATGCATGCCTAGAAACTCATCGAGATCTGGTGAAGTATTAGAAGCATTATCAGATCCCGAAAAATTTTTCAGGGCCTTGAATCGGGCCAACTGACAAAACAAACAACAACCAACAACTGCACAATTCGAAACAAACATGGGAGATAACCAGGAAAACCCAGTAGCACCAATAGCACCAGCGCCAGAGGCTGCTCTCTATGACTAGGCACAGCCCACAGCTGAGAATCTATCCACAGCGATAGTAGTCCCGCAGATACAGGCTGAGTCATTCCAAATCACAAATAACATGCTGCACTTGTTGCAGAATAAGGGACTATTTTTGGGGTCACAAGTTGAAGATCCTCAGCAGCACTTAGAGAATTTCCTGTCTATCTGCAAAACCTAAAGGCAATCCAATGTAACTCCGGAAGCAATCAAACTATTATTATTTCCATTCTCAGTGACAGGAGTTGCCTAGACTTGGCTGAATTCACTCCCCATAAATTCTATAGCAACGTGGGATGAACTAGCCAAGCAATTTCACAACAAGTTTCACCCACCCAACAAGACTGCTCAACAAATTTATGAGATTTTGAGTTTTAAACAGAGACCGACGGAGACTTTGCATGAAACATGGGAGCGTTTTAAAGGGATGCTGGTCATATGTCCACATCATGGTGTTCCATATCAAATGTTGGGGCAGCGGTTCTACATGGGATTGTTAGATAGCATAAAGAACATTGTTGATGCTTCAGCTGGTGGGGCATTTTTGAGCAAAACATGGAGAGAGGGCCAGAGTCTGCTTGACAAGATGTCAGAAAATTTAGGATGGATAACCAGAGGTGCACCTATCACTCCAGTGGTGCACTCAGTTCCTTTAGATCCATCCAATTCTATGGCTGAAAATATGGCTACCTTATTGACACAAATGAGCATACTCACCAAAAAGGTGGAAGAGTCAGGGCAGAAACAACAGGTGCATATTGTTGACACTACTAATGGGGGCTTGTGCGCATCTTGCATTAGTCAGCCAGTTGGTAATCAGTGGAATGCAGAACACGATCATCATCACTACCCTGAAGATATGAACTATGTGTCTAATTATGGTGGCCAGAGACAGGGTGGTCAGAATTGGGGTCAACAAAATCAACAGTACAGGCCAGCATATCCACAGTTCAACACTGGAAACATGGGAGGTATGAGACCCCCCAACAATATGGCACCTTACCCACGACTATAGGGATACAATAATCAGAATCAGCAGCAGGGGTATCACCCACCTCAGCAGCAGCATGGTAGAAGGCAGGAAGACGGGTTTGCTAGACTTGAAGCAATGATGCAGCAGGTTATTGGGTCTAATGCAAAAATTAATGAGAGAGTCGATGCACATGATGCAGCAATCAAAAATATCGAGGTACAGGTGGGCCAAATTTCGATTTCTCTGAACAATCATCCTTATGGGACACTACCTGCAGACACTCAGATAAATCCAAAAGATCAGGGACCGAAGCAGCTGATGGCGGTGAGTCTACGTAATTGTCACGCCCCAAACTCGAGGGACATATCCGGCGCTTGACCGGGTATCCTCAGTCAAGCGGAACTGGGTACCTTTCCTATCCCACGTACTACCCCACATCTTCCATTACTTATTAGCCAAGTGAATTGACCATACGATTAATTAGGACACCAATTCATTTCAAAACATAAACAAGGTATATGTTTACTAGCGTGGTTTACATTTTACATTCCCCCTACATACAAAATACTTATTACATAAGTTCATGACCCACGTTTCCTGTCCACGGAGCCTCTACAGAAGAAAGAAGTTACTACAATATTTGCCGGTAATAAGGCTCCGGCCATACCTTTTACAACAACAAAATAAAACTACGGAAACAAGCGGCCTGATCCACGTAGGGCCCCGAGAGGAATGGGGCTCACCAAAACAACTGACGGAAGGCGAAGAGGGAGCTACGATCGGTGGGCTGGAATACCTGCTGCAGATCCACCTACAATCATAACACGAATGTAGCGCCCCCGACAAAAGGGACGTCAGTACACTTGAATTGTAATGGTATGTATAACAAAATTTGCGCCAAGTAAACTCAAGCCATAGACAAGTAAGTAACAGTAACAGAAACAACAATCA
>MU770725.1:57005-97535 GCA_026770625.1 Nicotiana glauca | reverse complement strand
ATCAAAGGAAGGAACATGTGATGGAACAGGTCCTTCAAATCAGGGCAACCTGACAGGGGGAACTAATCTGAGAGAGATTGATCAAAACTCTCTAAACGAACCTGTACTTGAACCTGTTCCTTAACAACAGAACAATAAAGAAACATCTAGTAGAAACCAGTTGGCAGGGAAATCTTACAAGTACCTGAGCTCCCATCCCATTGAGAACATCATAAATGATCCAACATCTGGAGTCAAAACTAGATCTCAACTGAAAAATCTGTGTGCATTTGATGCTTTTCTGTCCATCATTGAACCCAAAAATGTTGTTGAGGCTTTGCAAGATGCAGATTGGGTCAATGCTAAGCAGGATCAACTCAATCAATTTGAGAGAAGTCAAGTCTGGCATTTGGTTCCAAGACCCAAGGACAGATCAGTCATTGGCATAAAATGGGTCTTCAGGAACAAACTAGATGAAGATGGAACGGTTACAAGAAACAAGGCAAGGCTGGTGGTTCAAGGCTACAGTCAAGAGGAAGGTATTGACTATGATGAGACCTTTGCTCCAGTTGCTAGACTTGAAGCAATTACACTCCTCATAACCGTTGCAACACATATGGAATTCGCTCTTCATCAGATGGATGTCAAAAGTGCCTTCCTAAATGGCTACCTCAAGGAAGAAGTATTTATGAAACAACCCCCAGGATTTGAAAGCAAGGAGTGTCCTGAACATATGTACAAGCTAGATAAGGCTCTATACGGTCTCAAGCAGGCCCCAAGATCTTGGTATGAAAGATTATCAAAATTTCTACTGGAGCATGGGTACAAAAGAAGTAAAATTGACAGCACTTTGTTCTTAAGGGAAAAAGGTAAAAATCTTCTTGTTTTACAAATATATGTTGATGATATAATATTTGGGGCCACTACAGAAAGGTTGAGTAAGGACTTTGCAAAACTAATGGGAAGTGAGTTTGAAATGAGTATGATGGGTGAACTCAACTTCTTCTTAGGCTTGCAGATCAAACAAAGTCTAAATGGAACTATGATCCATCAGCAGAAGTACACAAAAGAACTAATCAAAAAGTTTAAAATGGAAGAATCTAAAGAAATAGATACACCTATTGCCACTGCCACTAAGTTAGATATTTATGAACCTGGTTCAATAGTTGATCAGAAGCTGTATAGGGGTATGATTGGTTCACTTTTGTATCTTACTGCCAGCAGACCTGACATTGTTTTCAGTGTAGGGCTTTGTGCTCGTTTTCAGGCAAATCCAAAGGAGTCACACTTGACAGCTGTCAAAAGGATATTGAGATATTTGAAAGGTACCACTGATTTGTGTCTTTGGTATCCCAAAGGTAGTAATTTTGACTTAATTGGATATGCTGATGCTGATTATATAGGTTTTCTAGTGGATACGAAGATCACCTCAGGTATGGCACACTTCCTGGGTTCTTGTCTTGCATCATGGGCTACCAAAAAGCAGAATTCAGTAGCTCTCTCTACTGCTGAAGCTGAATATGTTGTTGCTGCTTCATGTTATGCTCAATTACTGTGGATTAAGCAACAACTGGTAGATTTTGGAATAGAAGTGGGGTGCATAGAAATATTCTGTGATAACACTAGTTCTATAAGTATGACAAAGAATCTCGTTCATTATAAAAGGAATAAGCACATAGATGTTAGACACCACTTCTTAAGAGACAACTATGAGAAAGGGTTAATCTCCATAGAGTTTTGTGCTACTAACAAACAAATAGCTGACATCTTCACTAAGGCATTAAGTAGAGAAAACTTTGAAAGGAACAGGTTGGAATTAGGGATGATTAAGATCACCTAAAAGGTCCAGTTCAGAATGCACAATGAAAAAAAAAATTGGTTAGGAGTTCTTAATTCATGTAAATATCTAGACTAATTCTTACTCTGTCTCATACTTTAACTAGTATACTCTTGTGACATGTGTTTATATAACTCACTGATCTCTTACAAAGTTTTCTATTTTGACATTTGAGGCATAATCAAGAGAAGTTCTACGTGAAGAACCTGGTTCATCAATATATGCTCATGAGAAAGTTTAGGTATGTTTCTATACTTTGCACAATTAGAAAGATAAAATTATCAATCATGAGCAGAAGTCCTTGTTACACCAAACGTCCTGAAAATTCTATCCGTTGAGCAATTGAACCAGTTTCATTAAAACTAGGAGTCTAACTATAACGGGTATCTTTCCTAAAATCTAGCAATTTTTTTAATCACTTAGGAGACCGTAACTCTAACTTGATTAGACTCCTACTTGACCTCTGAAAAGGCTGCCATTACTGCCCTAATCATGACTTCTCTTTAAAAACCCACCAAATCACTCATAACCGTCACTATTCTAAAACTCCTGATCATCTGTCTTCTTCTCCAAAAATTCCCAAAATTCCTAGAAATTCCTCACCATGACTAATCCTCAGGACAACCCAGGAACTCCCCCACCAGTCTCCTCCAACACCTCATCTTCCACTCCTCCTAATGAACCCCCCAAAACCCAGATTTCGTCGCCAGAAAATGTTAGCTAGAAAAACAGTTGCATCTGGTTCTTTGAGGAGAGTCTTGAATGAAAAATTACAGGCTAGTCAAAGGAAGGAAGATACGACCACAGAAAGCGACTCAAGCTCTGAATCTGAGAAAGTTTTCTCTGCCAGTGAAGGAGATGAACATGGGTCTTCTGACACTGACAAGAGTCAAGAAACCCCAGGAGAGGTAAACACTTGTTTATTGTTTTCTGATGTGTTAGAAAGGGAGGAAAATAGGTTTGTACTGGTAGGGACTGCTAAGAATTTTGAAGGGGCTGAATCTAGTAAAATAAGAAAGAAAAAGAAAGGGAAAGTCTTGGCTATATGTGGTAGTGGAGAAGAGGTAGGCATAAAGTCAGGGGGAAGTAGGTCAGGTGAAGCTGCTGAGGGACTGATAAACTTGAGTGAACAACCAGATGAACCTGGTTCATATGTGGAGGAGACTTTGGCAGACATGCTAAAGAAGGTTGAAGCCAGTTATGATCCAAAGAAACGCAAGGCCTCCTCACAAAGGACCCCTGTTGTGTCCAAACCAACCAAGAAGAGAAAAGTTTCATCACCTAAGTCTGCTGAACTGGGGATAGAGACACAAGAAGTAGGGTGAGGAAAAGTGAAGCAGAACTACAAAAGGCACTAGAGGAGAGTAAGAAAAAGAAGAAAGAAAAGGGAAAAGCAAAAATGGCTGAAATTTCTGTGGCTACTATAGAGGAAGAAGAGGAAGAGATGGAACTGGTCCATCAAGAGAGAGGTATGACTGAAGAAGTTCCCACTGCCAAATCAAAGAGAACCAGGTCTTCTACAAAGAAGCCATCCAAATATGTACCTGCTGAATCCTCTCTAGCTAAAAGAACTAGGTCAGCTGCTAAGGGAAAACAAGAACTAGTTGAAGAAGAAGAGGATGAAGAGTGGAGTGAAGAAGAGTCAGAACAGGAACAAGATAGGTTTGTCAATTTTGGTAAAAGAAAATTTTGAAGGGTAGATTGCTCAAAGACCTGGAGGATCCAGGCATGTAAGATTGTTGACTTCACTGGAGGCACAAGGATGGAAGGACATGGTCCTTCAAATGGATGGAATATTGGCCAGAAAAGAACTTGTTGAATTCATGGCAAATGGTACTGTGAAGAATGGGATGGTAACCAGTATAGTAAAGGGGGTGAAGGTGAAATTTGATGCACCTAAGTTGGGCAGAATCCTGAACATTCCAAATGTGGGCTATGATGATTACACAAGGAAAAAGTGGCCTTGTCTGGATGGTTTGCCTACTGAACTTCAAATCACTAGGAACTTCTGTGACACTACAGATGCTGAGGAGGTGCCTGAAGCAAGGGCTGTTCAAAAGAGTGAGATGAGGCCAGAGCATAAAATGCTCTTTGAATCTTTGAATTTGTAAACAAATGCCTGCTGCCTAGACAGGAAAGGAGGCACACAGCAAATTACATGGACCTGGTCCTCATGCCGTACTTGGTGGAAGGAAAGCAGATTAACTGACCTGATTTCATGGTTAAGCTGCTAGACAGGGTGCTAAATGGTTCAAAGGCTCATGCCATCCCTTATGGGTTTATTCTGACAGTTGTGCTGGACAAGCTGAACGTTCCCTTGAAGAAATGGGAAATGGCTTCCAGCAAAGAGCACTTTGGCATCAAGACTCTTTAGGCCCGTGATTATATCCTCAGTGTAGACCCTGTTGAACCTGGTTCATCAGTAAAGACTCCAGTAAATAGCAAGGTCAGAGCCTTGGTTTAGGAGGTAGGGACAAAGGATGCTGAAATTGCAAGGCTTCAAGCTAGAGTTGTTGAACTGGAAGAAGAGAGGAATAGGTTAAGAGCTGAACTTGCAAAAGAAAAAGAAAAGAGTGAAGGAATGCTCCAAACTATGCTCAATCTTCTACAAACCCAATCCTCTAGCTCCTCAAAGCCTTAGGTTTCCTTGTCCTATTTTAAATCAGTCTAGAAAACCCCCAGTGACCCAGATTCGGGACTTTCTTTTATTTTTGCTCATTGGTAGTTTTTGTTCTTTCTTTTTGTGGACTGTTATGTAGAAACATTGCTTATCAATGACAATGTGCATCTCCCTTGCTTTATATTAATTCTGATCTTTATAGTTATTTTTGTCAAGATGATTTTTGATTAACTAAAGCATGCTTTCACTTGCAGTTACCCCAGTGGCCATGAGTACTAATTAATATTCTAGGATTCACATTATTTATGCAACTTTTCGATAATGCCAAAAGGGGGAAGATATTGTGCTTAAACTCTATAATCTGAACAGTGATGTTTATGACTTAATTAAATCTGGCCCTTAACGATAAGTTAAAATTTTAAGTGATGATTTTCAGCTGAGTTCAGCAGGTTCTCTGATCAGTAAAAGCACAGAGTTTGTCATCATCAAAAAGGGGGAATTTGTTGGCCCAAGTTCAGTTAAAGTTTTGAAGATTGACAAATGAACTCAGTGATGAACCTGGTCCATCTGGTGATACACAGTGTTTATCAACCATTGCACATGAGATGCACGTGAGGAAGATATACTGTAGACATCAAGCAACAATATCTTCTGAACTAAATTGAAAAGGTTGTAGTTGGGATAAGGAGAACAGTCTCCTTATGCGAAGAGAACACAATCCTAATCTAGGATAAGGGTTGGAGTTTGTATTGGTCAAGGACTTAACATCGTCTACGGATAAGCAATAGAGTCTCAATCAAACTCTAATTTCTAACTCAATAAATAACTGAGTTTGTTCTCTTTTGCAGGTAATGCACATACGCAGAAGTAAAACATAATTGAGAGCAAAAGAGCAAGTCTGTTTTGCAAGCAATATATGTGAGATATAAGTGTGCACTCCTGAAGCTACTTGAACGAGATAGAAGAACCAGTTTCATTGTGTTTATTCCTTTTCTAGTTCAATTGTAGTAGGAATTTATATTTGTACCTTTCAGATTATTTAGAAGCAATTGTATTAGGTACTTTGAGTATTCAAGTTAGAGTTAACTTGAAAGTGTCGCAACAGTTGAGGCTGTGTGCCATACTGGGATTAGAGTTAATCCTTAGATTTACAAAGAGTTTTTGTAAATGCTGTTTTGGCTCAGTGATTTTAGTGAAAGTTTAGGAATCCTACTGAGTAGTAGGTCATGATTTTTTCACCTTTTGAGCCAGGTATTTTTCATGTAAAAATCTCAGTGTTCTTTATTTTATGTATTTATTATTCCGCAAACTGCAGTAGTTAGAACACCTAGAAGAACCAGGTTCTTCTAGAGCGAAAATTGGGTACCACACAAATCATCCCCCCCTCTTGTGTGGTATTGATGTTTAGAACATCAATTAAGTTATTGTTTTATGTTGGCATGCATATTTTACAGGTTTTAATATGAATTTTTGACCAGAAAATGAGGTAAAATCCAAAAATTGTAGAAAAAGATAAATATATACAATTGCTGGCCATAGAGAGGTGTCACATCACCTTCTCTATTCTCAACTTTATATATATATATATTAGATGCTACAACTAACAAATTAAAATTATGACTAAGTCTATTGATCATAAGAAAATGAGAATTGAGCTACGATAGTTCACTATTAATATGAGAAGAAAGGGTCGCGATATTATATGTGCAACATTTCCATCCAGGATCTAACTCTGTTCTATTCCACTCTTAAAGTTCTATTGATTCTCACGAATTTAATAGGTGATTAGCTTATTCTTATGTTAAGATTCTAAGTGCAGTAAAAAAAATGCAAGAATCATGTAGGTAGGAATTGTCTAAGAGAAACCTTTTGCGAATATTTCTTAATTTTAATTCAAACTTAAAACACAAAGCTCGTTCGATTATGTAGACATCGAAATTTTAATATATTGAGCTAAATCCTAAATTCAAGATACTACAAGACCTCTTGAAGTTGTAGGAGTCTGCCAGTGTTGCTTGGAGGCTACTCTACCTAAACGCTAGGTCACTCCTATAAAAAGGGTTACATAATACTTTATAAAATATCTCAAAAATAGAGATCATCTGAAAAATCCCATAAACTCACGGGATATTCACAAAGAGATCAAGAAGTGGCTGTATAATTCTTGATAATCAAATACTTCAAGAAGATCCACAACATACTTCATGGATATCAAATAAATCCATGAAAGCCCGCAACATCCTACGTTCGAGAAACACGTTGTTCTAGTCCTCGAATCACAGAGATAATCAGGAGAGAAGAATCAAGGGAACAAACAGAATTGTACCCGAGTCAGTTTATCAATAAAACTATGTTTTTCATATTTATATTGTGGATGTAATTTATTTTTGTATTCACAAATAATTTCTTACAAACAGATTACTTTAAAGAATAATCAAAATAAATTAAGGTATATGTTCCAACAGTATTCAATAAAGTATTCCTCTTTCTATTAAGTACAAGAAAAAGAATAAAGTCACATCTAAGATTAAAGCTCCTCCAATTAATTCAAACAATTAAATGAGAGTTAGATCCGTGAACAACAATCAAGTAACTAAATTATGTCAAACATAAGATAGACTAATCCATAGCAATGGAGTAAATTATCTCAAATAGGTCAAAGATATAGACAACACCAAGTTTAATGATTCGATACAAACTGCCGTTTTATACCGATTGTTGGTTGAAATCTTGATGAAATCACGTGTCTTCTTATCTTAGTGCTCTTCAATACTCCCTAGGTTGAATCCCCCTCTTAAAACGTATTTGCAATGTGTTTATACCAAGTAAGAACAAACACGAACCAAAATACCCTTTCTAAACCGAAATGAGAAAGACTGGTAGGAAAAATGCACAAGTGTGCCCCCTGGGCGGCGTGTACGTGCAGTTTATCATAGGATTGGACTTTGCTCCATTGTCTGACAAAACCTCTTTTTTTGTTGCCCCGGGTGATCCCCCTCCCCCAACGCGATCTGGTAGCATAATTTTGTTGGGTTTAAGCTTAAAAAAGTTTAAAATATAGTGAATGAGAAATAGAGGGAATTTTTGGTACATACAATTGGTAAAATATGAAATAAAAGTGTGACAGTGTTAGCAAAATCACAAATAATTACTAAAACATCCCAAAATCCAGCATCACAATTGCATGAGCATCTACTAGGAAATACAATAATTATACAACATCTGTTTGGAATATAAAATAGACTGGATAAGGTAAATAAATATGATAGATACTCTGTATGCTGCAGATCGTAATATGGAATACAGCTCACCATAAAATCCCCCTGGCAACTGTGCCTACGCACCCAAATGGCCATCATAAATATACCTGCACAATAAGTGCAAAAATATAGCATGAGTACGTAAATCAACACGTACCCAGTAAGTATCTAGCCTAATTCCGGAAAAGTAGTGACGAGGGATCGTTATCAACACTTACTAGTGGTCCAATAAATCAACATATTAAATAATAAATGAATATGAAACACAAAAATAATAATGAAGTAAGAATTGTAACTAGCGAAAATTCTCCAACATGGTGACAGTATAAAATTTTCAAATCTCATATGCTATCTCCACGGATCAGAAATATCAAGTACAATCTCAAACATATGAGGAATACCATATAAATACCATGTCTCAATCAAGGGAAATCTCACGAATATTCAGACTCTTAGCTGTGTCACGTACGATTATGCCGAGGTCGCATGGCCCGATCCAGAGTGATGTGTACACTGCCGATAGACGATCGACATAAACCAGAGATGCATCTCAATATACTGCCGAGATGTTCAGCCCGATCCATAGAAAAGGAAGAAACTTATCGAATTACGGGCCATGTATTTTCAACACAAGTACATGAGCATAAAGTAAACAAGAATTCACCGTCTATCAGATATCTCGTCAAACAACTCAAGGTAAGAAAGCTCGGCCTAATGTATTCCCAATTAATTTCAATTATAAGTTCAAGTAATTAAGCTAGCAAATTGAGTTCAAATAAGTCAAATATTACATGATAAAGTCCTAAGTCTACTTGGACATAAATATACTTTTAACTACATAAGGAATCTCGTCATCTCGTGCATACATAGCATCCACAACTAGTAGCACATAACAATTTAATACCTACGGGATAATTTCTCCCACAAGGTTAGATAGGGGACTTACATGGTTAGATATGGGACTTACCTCGCTCCGAAGTTCTATACCGGTTACAATGCCTCTCTAACACCTCAAATCGATGCCCATCAATCCGAAAACTAGTCAAATAACATGTAAATTAAAAAAAATACTCTAACACTCATAACTAATCAATTTCTAACAATTCCTAACTCCCCTCGAAAAGTCAACAAAGTTAACCCTCGTACCCACATACTCGGATTCCAAAACTTTTCGAAGATAAGCATTATCTATAATGCCATGAAATCAAATATATAATTTATTCTCAATTCCATGTCCAATTTCATGATCAAAAGTCAAAAATACCAAATTCTAGGTTTTCATCCAAAATTCTATGTTAAATTCATATATAATTCATGTATTTATATTACAATAAGTGGGAATAACTTACCTCATAATAGATGATTAGCTCCCTTTCAAGAGCATCAAAAATCGCCCAACCATGTAAAAATGAGAAAAATGATCCGAATCCCGCATAGAAATCAAGTATACCCAGGTCCTTCCTTTTCGCAATCGCGGAAGTACCCTCGCGATCGCGAAGTCCAAGCCAGCCTTGCCCTAGATTTCTTCTACGCGAACGCATCTAGTGACACGTGATCGAGAACCTTTGCCTGAACAGCCTATGCGAACGCGAGCCTAGCTCCGCGAATGCGAAGGCCTTACGCAATCACAAAGAACAACCTTCCAAACCCAGGCCACCTTGCTAAAACTTCGCGTTCGCGTTCGCGTTCGCGGCCCCTTCCACGCGAACGCAATGAACTATACGACCAAACACTTGGATCACGAGCCTCCATATGCGCTTGCGAAGAACAACTTTCTCAGCTCCCAATAAACATTACACGATCGCGTTCGTGATGAACAACCTTGACACCAGAACCAACAATTTCAAGACAAGATAAAATGGTCTGAAACCACCCCGAATCACACCCAAGGACCCCAAAACCCCGTCTAATTACACCAACAAATCCCAATGCCTTATCTAAAAGCTCAAAATGTCACCAATAATATCAAAACCACGAATCAACGATCAAAATCCTTCTTTCAACTTTCAAATATTCAAACGTCGACGAACGCATCCGAATCATACTTAAATATCTCAGAATGACACCAAAGTTTACATACCAGTCAAAAATAACAGTACGAACCTATTCAAAGGCTCGAAATCCCAAACGGATATCTATAACACCAAATTCCAGTTTAAATCAAACTTAGGAAATTCTAAAACCTTTAAAATGCCAACTTTCCACATTAGGCGCTAAAACGCTCCCGGACCATCCGATACTCAACCCTAACATACACATAAGTTCAGAATCATCATACGAACTTATTGAAATCTTCAACTCCTAATTTTGAGGTTGTTTAATCGAAAGTCAAACCTTGGTCAACTCTTCCAACTTAAAGCTTTTGAATTGAGAATTATCCTTCCAAATTATCTCCAAACTTCTCAAAAATTGAAACCAAACGCGCGTGCATGTCTTAATTATATAAAGTGTAACTACTCACTGCCTCAAATTGCCGGATGACACGTTGGAGCTCAAAATGATCAGTCATTTCATTATAGTAACTAGACATTTTATAAAACATCCACTTTGAGTTTCGGCCTAAAAAGGAAGAGTTACAACTTTTCGGTATTTCCCAACTTTTTGGCTATAAATTCATGATCTTTCCCTCAGATTTTCCTTGCAAAAATTCTGAATTCTCCTACTTCCTCCTACATTATTTTTAAACAAAAAGAACAAAATAGTAAGTGTGATTTGCTACTGATCACCCCAACTCTAGTCCTAAAAAGGATAAGCGATCGCTGCAAATATAATCCGGTCTAAAAGTCCGGAGTCGAATCCCATAGAGAACTAAGGCTTAGCTGTATCTGTTTAATATAACCAAGAAGACAAGATTGAAAATAAATAAACAGCTGAAAACTAACTATCTTGAATTGTAAACAATTGGAATAAAGGTATAAGGTAATGGTTTCCCCCGTTGTTGATTTCCTTGGTTGTATATTTCTTATAGCTGTGACTTAGTTGCCTCTATCAATCATGAACTCTCCAGCTATCACAAATCTCTCTCAAGAAATTATGATAATTTACTAGTGCACTCTCTCAAGCTACGTAGCTAGATTCACATTACAGTTCACTTAGATTGCACCCGAGGTATCGTTATCTCTAATCCAACCTCTAAACCCTCGGTTATGACTCTCGCCTATACTCCGGGAGTGATGTTGTTCAAACAACTACCTAAATATGCACTCTCTCTCAAGCAGATACATTATAAATAGGAACGGCTAATTGAGGATCCTTTCAATTAACCAAAATCAAAACGTAGTTGAACAAATAGAGATTAACAACCAACTCAAAACTATACTAATATAACAACCAATTCATCCCCAACGGGTTTCATAAAACCTTAGATAACCTATTCATAATAGTATGTAAAACTACAATATCAAAAGTCATAACCAATAATGAAACATAAGAAGAGGAAGGAAAAACTTGTTGAAGAATTCGCCGCCTTGCTCTTATTGTGTCTTTGCCTCCTTATGTCAAATATGTGTCAAAAATATGTCCAACTCTCAAAAATACCATTTTTCCATGTATATATACCAAGTAGGGTTGGGCCCAAATAATTATACCTTCTCCTATGCAAAAAGCACAATATTTCACGTCTGGACTGCCGCGGCCGCGGCGTGGACCGCGGTGACGACCGCGGAAGGCACTGCCTCAAACCGCGGCACGGACCGCGGTGACAACCGCGGTGCACTTTCTACTGCATGTTTTACCCTGTTCTGTTTGGAATTTGGAAAAATGTAAGACATGAAAGTTGTAGCCCTTTGAGTTAGATTTCCAACCATATATTATACAGCCCAAATGGAGTTGTGAGAAAAAAGTTATATCTATTTTACTATATAGTGCGCAATATGCCTCCTCAAGTCTTCGTTCGTACTTAATTATCAAATTTGACCCCCGAACCCGATCCCGGCTTCATTCCTTGAGCTCTTACTCAGACTTCAAAGCTCCAAATCACTTAATTTCATTCTATATCATCTATATAGCTCGAAATCACTCCTACAAGGCATAAAACACACTGTTAGTGCAAAACACTAGCGATTAAAGCGCAAACTCAACTAAAGTGCAGTAAATTAGAGTGTAATAATCGACTAAAATACATAATTATAACCTATCATCAACACCCCACACTCAAACCATTCTCGTCCTCGAGCAATCAAACTATATTTTGTTTTATAGACACGACCTTTTTAAACAATTCTCCTAACGTAGCACACCAAGAGTATTTAAAATAAACTAAGCAAAAAAGCGTAACATCTTCACCTCAAGATTTGACTCACAAGTGTCACGCATTATTCACAACTCACCTGCTTACTCTAACATAGTGGTCACTGACATTACCTTTCCTTCATGAATCAAGTGCCCTCACAAAACACAAGAGAGTAGTTCCACACAATAAAATTTAAGAACACTTAGGAACTCAAGATAGAAAGAATTCACTCACTCTCAGAAATAACATTCATATGCCACAAAAGATGCACCATAAGCTTGCCCGTAGTGTACTACTCCACTAATCGAGCTCATTCAATCTTGGATCAATTAGGACTTTATTTGGTTGTAATGTAGGCTACAGGACAGGTAGGATACATTTAGATATAAGAGTGACTACACCTACCTAAGCACTTTAATACATACATTTTAACCCTATACTTATGTCAAACCAACATTCCACCTTCACATCAATGTAAATTACCCCATTCTTCTTTAAGCACACTTACGTCCATAGCCACCACTTATCAAGAATTTTTTTTTTCCACAACAATCCAATTATATTTTTTTTTCAATTCAAGTGGCTCTTCCTTTTTCAAAACAATGCACCTTTCTCCTTATTCAATTAGTTCCACTCAAAAGCCAAACCAACCACCCCACACTTTAACTTTTACAAAGTTCATAATAATTTAAGTGCTCATAAGAGGTGAAAAGGTTCAAATAGATGGTTAATTCAAACAAATGGGTAAGGCTTGTAATGTGGTTGCCAAAGAAAAAGGATTATAGGCTCACAGAGGTTAACTACGATACATAACAATTAGGTGGGTAAAATATACATATCTGGATCAACAAGAAAATTCCTATATCACTTCCAAGACTGAACAACACTACTATTTCGCTTTGCAAACACACAGTCCAAGTTCTAGGCATCAAATGCATTGCACTGAATAACGCAAAACCTTACACACACATGGCACATAACTTACTCAGGATTGGATTCATAGACACTCTAGTCAAAGCAGTTAAGCAAAGTTAAGATAATACAATTTAAGGTACTTCTACAAGAGTCAAAAATTGAGCATAAGCGTCACAACCAAAGTACTCACTATTCTCAAGGCATAACCAAGTCAAGAGATATTGCTTCAATTCAAAGCAAAACACCATGGCTCCTACTCCAAAAAAAAAAACTAACTACACCTGGTTCAAATAAAACCCTTGGAAAAGAACTGCGGCATAAAGAAAAACCAAGGGGGAATTGCTACACTACCTAACAAAAGAAAATCTTTTTATTTTATTTTTTCTTTAGACTTAAATCCCTCAAGAAAATTTTCTAATAGATCCATCGTCGGGAAAAGTCCAATCTTTTCTATTTAAAAAAAATTATTCAATTAAACTAACACAACTAAAATAGCATAGAAAGTCACCCAAATAATCTCCTCACCCATACTTAAAATTGTGCATTGTCCCCAACGTGCTCCATAACTAATAAAAGGGTAAAAGAGACTCCCTGGTAGGCCAAAGGCCGAAGCACTAACAGCCCATGGGTACTCAGACTTCTCCCAAGCTTGGTCCTTCCAATACCTTTGCTTTCCATGCTCCTGAAAAATAAAAAATTGACACTACAAAAATACTACAATAAAAAACAAATAAAAAAAAGCAATAAAGCTGGGTTGCCTCCCAACAAGCGCTTGATTTAACGTCGCGGCACGACGCGAATCACTTTTTGCCTCCACCTCGAGCTTATGAATTGAACCCCAAGTTTTGATTCAAGCTTATGATTATGGTCATGGGGCGGTGGAATGCATCTAACTGGCCCAAGGAAATAATGTAGTATTCTGCACTCTTTCGCCTTTGTATGAGGTATATAATCCTGACTTTCTGGCAAAAAGAATTCCAGAATATATGCACCTTATTCCTCATTCCTTGACTCTTCGATTGGTTCAGATGACTCTATTTCCATATCATCATCCAAACATAATGTGAAAAAAATGCTTGAGGTGTGGACCAATGCGCTCAAACACATGAACTTCAGGACTTTCAACATCCTCAACATCAATGGTACTAGAGTCAACAAAATTTGTATCCTCAATGTCCTTGGCTGACTCTAGTCTCACTTCTTCAACATTGACATCCTCAAATTGTAGTTGGCTAGGTTGTTGATGTTGTATTCTGACCTCCCCAATTAACACCTCAAATTCATGCTCTTCTTGGCTACTATCCTCAATATTGGCTTGTTGAGCATTAAAAGCTCCAACCACTTGACTCAATTGAGCCTCCAACTTGCAAATAGTTTCCTCTTGCCTTTATATGTGCAATTGTTTCTCATTCTTTTGTTCCATAAGGCACTTTAGCATATCCTTGATCTCCTTCAGGTCCGCATTCTGAGGTTCTTTGTTCCTATTAACTTCGCAAGAAATGGTAGAACCATCATAGTAAGGGGTTGGGGGAAAACAAGAAATATAAACACAACCATGAAGGTGACCATTTTGACAACCACACACATCACACATATTCCACCAATAAGATTAAGTTGGTGCACATAACTCACTCTTAGGAACGTTTTGAAAATTTTGCCACGGGTGGTTTCCTTCACAATATGTATGGAGATCAATAGTAGAATTATCTACACCTAAATTCCCATAATTCCAAGATGCCATGTTTCTCAAATCAACAGTTATAAAAAAAATACAAAAAAAAAAATAAAACAAAATAAAAGTTCAAACTTGAACCCTAGCAATATATACAGCTACAACTACACCGTTAGTTCCCCGGCAATAGCGCCAAAATTTGATCACGCCCGACTCTAGTCCTAAAAAGGATAAGTGGTCGCTGCAAATATAATCCAGTCTAAAAGTCCAGAGTCGAATCCCATAGAGAACTAAGGCTTAGCTGTATATGTTTAATATCACCAAGAAGACAAGATTGAAAATAAATAAACAGCTGAAAACTAACTACGCTTGAATTGTAAACAATTGGAATAAAAGTCTAAGGTAATGGTTTCCCCCGTTGTTGATTTCCTTGGTTGTATATTTCTTATAGCTGTGACTTAGTTGCCTCTATCAATCATGAACTCTCCAGCTACCATAAATCTCTCTCAAGCAATTATGATAATTTACTAGACGCACTCTCTCAAGCTACGCTAGCTAGATTCACATTACAGTTCACTTAGATTGCACCCGAGGTATCGTTATCTCTAATCCAACCTCTAAACCCTCGGTTATGACTCTCGTCTATACTCCGGGAGTGATGTTGTTCAAACAACTACCTAAATATGCACTCTCTCTCAAGCAGATACATAATAAATAGGAATGGCTAATTGAGGATCCTTTCAATTAACCAAAATCAAAACGTAGTTGAACAAATAGAGATTAACAACCAACTCAAAACTATATTAATTTAACAACCAATTCATCCCCAACGGGTTTCAACAAAACCTTAGATAACAAATTAGCTATTCATAATAGTATGTAAAACTACAATATCAAAAGTTATAACCAACAATGAAAAATAAGAAGAGAAAGGAAAAACTTGTTGAAGAATTCCCCGCCTTGCTCTTATTGTGTCTTTGCCTCCTTAGGTCAAATATGTGTCAAAAATATGTCCAACTCTCAAAAATACCATTTTTCCATATATATATACCAAGGAGGGTCGGACCCAAATAAATATACCTTTTCCTATGCAAAAAAGGACAATATTTCACGTCTGGACTGCCGCGGCCGCGACGTGGACCGCGGTGATGACCGTGGAAGCACTACCTCAAACCGCGGCGCGGACCGCGGTGACGACCGCGATGCACTTTCGACCGCATTATTTATCCTGTTCCGTTTGAAATTTGGAAAAATGTAAAACATGAAAGTTGTAGCCCTTTGAGTTATGTTTCCAACCATATATTGTTCAGACCAAATGAAGTTCTGAGAAAAGAGTTATGTCTATTTTATTATACAGTACGCAATATGCCTCATCGAGTCTTCGTTCGTACTTAATTATCAAATTTGACCCCCGAACCCGATCCCGGATTAATTCCTTGAGCTCTTACTCAGACTTCAAAGCTCCAAATTACTTAATTTCATTCTATAACATCTATATAGCTCGGAATCACTCCTACAAGGCATAAAACACACTGTTAGTGCAAAACACTAGCGATTAAAGCGCAAACTCAACTAAAGTGCAGTAAATTAGAGTGTAATAATCGGCTAAAATATGTAACTATAGCCTATCATGAGCTACCGATCTTTGAGTTCGTTGAAACACATGATTTTGAAGTACCGCTATACCACTGTGTATAATCCATTTTATCTTAGGATAAAATAATTGTAAACCTCAAAACTAGAGAGAATTAAGTTTCTTAAAGAAACAATATAAATTCAGTGGGCTCGAATTAATTTTCTGCTTCTTTTATATTTTAGATTTTTACTTGTTTATGTTTTTTTGAATATATTTTCGAACAAGGGACCCATATCCCTAAACCTGCCGCCCTTTTTCTAACCGATCCCTTTATCATCATAAATACATCTATCTTTGTCACCACACTTCACACATCAACACTTCCAGACCTATTTCCTATTTTTCTCTCTTCAGTTCACCAAATCTTCTCTCTTCTTCTTACCATAGCTGAAGGTCAAATTATCTCTACTATTATTGAGTCCTTACCATTAGAAATACCAAACGCGAGACTCTCCTCCTCACACTACTGATAACTCTGTCTCCTCTCCTACTCATTTGAGTTCCTACTCTCACAAGAGTCACCAAGAATCAACTCTCACAGGAGGTGTTTCCTGAAGCTCTTCTCTTATCTCGCCAAAAAAGAGGGATAACACGAGTATTGCTGAGAATGAAGAAAATTGAAAAATCTCAAGCTCTCCTATAGAAGAAAAATCAAAGGCAGACCAGGTTAAGGGAAATAAAATCATCGACTCAACAAAGACTTCTCATGAACCCCCGTCCATAGGTACGCACCTCTTCTACTTCTCCTGAGCTTCTTATGAATTTGCAAGAAAAGGAAGCAATCGAAACTATGTTGTCCATCGCCAATGAAAGGGCTTTTGTCGGAGGAAGTGAGGATGGTCTTAAGATTCAGGGGGAAGAATCTGAGCCTGTTGGAGAGGATAATGAGCTTATACCTGTTGAACCTTCAACACAGGAAGGTGCTACTGTGGAACCTGCTGGAGGACCTGATCCATTTTTCGGAAGATCCAACTCTAGGTCCTACTCAGGAACCCCTGGTCAGTACTGACCCTGCTCCCTCTCCTTATTTAGATGTTGAGCCTCTAAGTGTAATTATGCCTAAGATAAGCCCTGTGTCTGAAAATCAAAAGGAGGATAGTGAAGAAGATTCTAATGACTTACCCATTGGTAGTCTACCTAGGCGTAGAGTAGCTATTGGTGGAGACACCACTCTTCAGCGACCCACAACAAGGTTGCAAAAGAAGCAAGCTCTTGGTTCTACTCTTAAGAATAGTCAAACTAAGTCAAGGAGAAGAAAATTAGTGAAAGATGGTAAAGTTGTAAATAAGAAGATAGTGCCAGTTGTGAGTGTGGATGAACAAGCGGAGGAACCTAGTATGACTAGGAAATTATTACAAAAGCATGGTCTTCTCAAACCAAAAGAAGGATCTTCGGTGTCTACTAAACGTCTGACTAGGTCTGCTGATAAAAAGGAGAAAGGTGTTCGCAAGACTGCTAAGATAAAGGTTGATACTAATGAGGAACTTCGTTTCTCAAAGAAGTCCAAACTTGATAATCCGAGGAGTGCTGAGAAAGAAAGATTGAGAAATCAAAAAGTACTATGGGGTGCACATTTGCCTCTGATGTCTTGGAGGAGGCTGGTATGAGACAGTTAGTTGAGATCTATGATTTCCAACAATGGACACACTTGTTCACAAATGATGTTGCTAGGGTACATGAGGAGGAAGTTCAAAGTTTTTATGCCGACTTGTACAAGGTTGAGGATGGTCACTTTTGTTCCTTGTTGAATGGGGTTGATATGGTAATAGACTCTGCCTTGCTGGGATCTATTCTTGGTGTGCCCACTGAAGGGATATCTAGTGTTCAGGGAGCTTGTACTCAGAACTTCAGAAACGCAATCTTGAAGGACAAAGAAGTTCAGCAGGGGAACGGGTTCAGAAGAAGGCCCACCTTCCTGTTTACCAACTGCTATTTGAGATGGTAAACAAAGTGTTGCTGCCTCAAGCTGAGCGAAGATCCATCACCTCTCGTGCAGACCTGCTCCTCATGGAAGTACTGGATGACTTTACTACCATCAATCTACTTGGGATCATGATAGAGCACATGAATAAAGTGGCAGACTTTAAAGATGGTAATCATGGGCTTCCCTATAGGTTCCTTCTTATCAAGGCCTTTTAGCACTTCAAGGTTCCCCTCGGACCAGTTAAATGGGTGCCAAGAAGCAAACTTTTTTGAAAAGCACTCTTGAAGAATGTGAGTGTAGAGAAAAAATTGGAGGGGTTGCAAGCACTTATACTATTTCTCACTTAATAAATGCTCAAAATAGTGCTACTACTGAGATACGACAATTGAACGCAAGGAAAGCTATCCTTGAGACTCAGATAAGCCAGCTGTAAGAGGCACCTGGTTCCACCTGCTCTCAAAGCGAAGAGGTTGCTCACCTGACAAAAGAAAATGCTGAGCTCGGGAAACAAGTGGAGGACCTGAAAGAAAGACTGGTCAATGAGAAAATGTCAGCAAATGCTCGAATGTATTTAGTCCTCCAAACAATTTTCTCTGCTTACCTTCTCCTCTCAGTTCTTCTTAAACTCTGTCCCCTCAGTGTCCAGTCTCTCCGTGTCGTTCTTTTGATGATAACTTGTGGTATTTTTGTTAATTTTTCTAATGTGTGTATGTGGTAGTAACATTGACTCTGCTCTTACTGTAAAATCCAAAACTATGTTGATGCAAGCTTTTCCCTTGTTGCTGTCTATATCGTACTTTTATGCTCTGTTCTTAATCATGACTGTGTGCACATAAGTGGCATGAGTTAACTTAAAACTATAATTCCTTCTTGCTTACCTGTTTTTGATGATTTTATGATGCTAAAAGGGGGGAAATAATTGCATTGATTGAGGGGGAATGCAGAGACTCAAGGGGAAACTTAATTAAGGTCCTTCTGGTTCACAATCTGGTTCTATGTGGCTCTTTCTGGGATTTTCAATTATGAGTTTGTCATCATCAAAAAGGAGGAAATTGATATGTTACAAATACTTCGGTTATAAGTATTTTACTTTATGTTTTGATTTTCTAACAAACTTACTATCAAGAATCAGATAAGGAACCTGCTACATATTTATAAAACCTTAAGATCACAAGTTCCAGGTGGGGATCCAGCATGGGATATGATTCAACTCTTCAGCATGAAAGGAACAGGTCCCCACCAGTTCCCGAGGAGACTATATGAAGTCAACTTTCCAACTCGAAAGTTGCTGCTTGCACAAGCTACAGTGTAGGAATAGTGCTACAGTCAACTTTTCATGGAAGACTTTCTACCTCCCTTGCTTGCATCATTGTAAGTGATGTCACATATGTATATATACATTCAAGTGAGGTAAAACACAATTACTTGAACATTTTGACTAGCTCACTCACGTGACCATCCAGCAAGCAAGTCTCAAGTACTTCAAGAACAAAGAACAAAGCAACTACGGATAAGTTCCCACATAGATGTTATTGTATGTCCTTAGTTGAGTTTTAACTTTGTAATAGCTCTTCAATTATAATTCCTACCTAGCTTGTTTAGAAGCATTTTATACGAACCTCTTTGTAAATCTTAAACCTGTGCGTTTGAGTTTTGGCTAGAGTTAGTCATGTTGTAAAGTCTTTGCAATAAAGTTATAACATAGTGGATTGTAATAGAGTATTACAAGTTAGTGAGGGATTAAGAGGTTAATTCCTAGGTTGCATAGGTTGTAATCTAAAAGTTGCTCAGAGTGAAGTTGAAATCCTACAAGGGTAGTCATGATTTTAAATCCTGTTAAGCTGGAAATCTTCCCCGTAAAATTCCTCGTCATTTATTTATTGATGTGTGTGTGCGTACTGTTGAACCTGATAGAGAACATAGTTCTCTATAGAGTTTGGTGGACCCTTATATTCTATCATGAGGAGTGGAGCTACTAAGGTCCGATGGGATGCCACCCTACCCGCTAGCTTTGAAATAGAATCCGAAGATTCTAGTTTCCAAAGCGGGAGTAGAAACCACTAGGAGCTAATCTCCCAAAAATAGAATATAAGATGAATACAGAATTATTAGTTTAGCTCCTTAACACGTGAGGTGTTTGGGTTCAAAAGACATAAAACTAAAAACTGAAATGGTGATAATGTGGCAATTTTTTTAATTTTTAGAATTGTGCATGAGACAACAGAGAAACTACTAACCTATGTTAGGAGAACCAGGTTCCCTGACTGATCTCTTGTCTGTAAGCTTTGCCTTTTTACCAGTGTATACATCCTTAAATGCTTATTTTCTCAGTAATCATCAAGCGTGTCTACCTGTAACGGTATAGAGATGAGTTAGACTATGCCAGAAGACATCTTTTAGCTAAGTTTACCTAAACCTTTCTTTCATAGCCAATCATTAATGGACCAGGTTCTCAATTGGGTTTTATCAACCCCAATGTCAAACGATTTTGCTTGAAGTGTTCTCTGCTCAGGGCTTTGGTAAATATATTTGCAATTTTATCTTCAATGTTGCAGACTTTCATGCATATAAGCCCTTTTCTCAACATTGTCTATGAGGAAGTGATGACGTACATCAATGTGCTTGGTCGTCTTATGTTACACTGGATTTTTTGCCATGTTGAGTGCACTAGTATTATCACATAAGAGAGGCACACAATCTGAGAATATCTAAGATCTTTCAATTTTTGCTTGATCCACAGAAGTTGAGCATAGTAGGATGCAACTACTACATATTCAACTTCTGTAGTTAAAAGTGCCATAGAGTTCTGCTTCCTTGTACCCCATGAGATTAAGTAGGAACCTAGGAAGTGTGCCATTCCAGATGTGCTTTTCCTGTCCACCAAATATCCTACAAAATCAGCGTCAGCATACCCAATAAGATCGAAGCTATCTCCTGAAGGATAATAGAGGACCATGTCCTGTGTTCCTTTGAGATATCTCAGTATTTGTTTAGCAACCTTCAGATGATATTCCTTTGGATTGGATTGAAACCTTGCATAGAGACCCACGCTAAAAACAATGTTTGGTCTGCTTGTAGTGAGATACAATAGTGAACCTATGATCTATCTATACATGGTTTGATTTACAGGTGAACCAGGTTCAATCATGTCTAGACAGGTGGCTATGGCAATAGGCGTGTCGATGACTTTTGATGCTTCCATATCAAACCTGTTCAGTAGCTCCTTGATGTATTTCTGTTGACTTATCAATGTTCCCTTATTAGATTGCTTCACTTGAAGTCCTAAGAAGAAGTTCAGTTCTCCCATCATACTCATCTCGAATTCACTCCCCATGAGTTTTGCAAATTCTTCACAGAGAGAGTCAGTTGTAGCCCCAAAGATGATATCATCAACATACACCTTAAAAATGAGCAGGTTCCGCCCTCGTTTCTTCATAAAAAGATTATTGTCTATATTCCCTCTTGCAAAGCCATTTTCTAGAAGGAATTTTGACAATCGAGTTCATACCAAGCCCTTGGAGCCTATTTTAACCTATACAATGCCTTATCCTGTTTGAACACATGATCAAGGTGCTCGTGACACTCAAAACTAAGATGTTGCTTTACATAGACTTCTTCTTTCATATAGCCATTTAGAAATGCACTTTTGACATCCATTTGGAATAATTTGAACTTCATATGAGATGCAAAGGCGATCAGAATTTTAATAGCTTCCATTCGAGCTACGTGAGCGAATGTTTCGTCATAATCAATCCCTTCTTTTTGATTGTAGCCTTGAACCATAAGCCTTGCCTTGTTTTTTGTTGTACTTCCTCAAGTTTGTTTCTCAATACCCACCTGGTTCCTATAATGGTTCGATCTGCAGGTCGAAGAACCAAGTGTCATACCTTGTTCCTTTCAAATTGATGCAACTCCTCTTGCATGGTTGTTATCATACCTCCCTTTTACCTACACCCCGTAAAGAGGGTATAATAAAGGAATTTTCTCCAATTAAAGGACAATCAAAATGAGATTCGTTTTATTAGAAATCAGAGTCGCCACTTGGGAGATTTATGGTGTCCCAAGTCACCGGTTTGAATCCCAAATCGAGGAAAAGGTTTGACTATGTTTGACAGTCCGCGAACCAGAAATCCGAATAAGAAATTCTATTAACCCGGGAGAAGGTGTTAGGCATTCTCGAGTTCCGTGGTTCTAGCACGGTCACTCAACTGTCATATTCGGCTTAATTATCTGATATTAAACAATTAGGAACCTATGTGCAAATTTTAAACTTTAACCGCTTTTATTATTATTATTATTATTTAAGAGAATTGCAACATCGTTAAAACACGTCTCGAATCACGTCACATAAATGCACCCGTAGATTTTGGCATATTTTAACATCGTTGAGATTTGGATTTGGGTCACATAAATGTGCACCCGAGTTTAAGAAGGTAAAATTATTAAATAATGTGCTTAAAGCAACTACGCATTGCACTTTGCGAGGGCCATGAGATTTTTCTAAATGGCATGCCTCAAATACTAAGGTCGAGTTAAAGATTAATCAAGCTAAGGCCACGCAATTGTCATTTTTACATTCGGCATGGCTCGCTCGGGTTGTTCTAATTAAAAGGTTTTTATCCTATTTCATGAGGGCCATAAGTCGTTATTATTTTTTTTAGTGGTACACCTCAATTAGCCTAAGGCCCATTAACGAGATAATGCTTAGGAGAGTTGCATCTACTTTAGAACCTTAGCTGAACTCGACATGAGTCCAAATCAAAAGAAAACTGGGTTCAGTATACTTAGTTTCTGAATATCGGGCTTGGACTAAGATGAGGCCCAATAATTCAAAGGACATTGCAGGGATGTCAAATGATAGGTTCGATAGCTGACTCTATTTGGACTCAAACAATCGAATTACTAATTGTGGGCGCTGAAGGCTTGATTGGGATTAAATAGATAATCGTTTTTAAAACCCTTTTTAAGTTCCAACAACTTTATGCACTGATTAACAAAATGCTATGAGTGGGCTTCTATTGAAACTTGGAAATTAAATGAATATATTCATTGCTGAACTCTTATATTCAAATATAAAAAAAAAGTTCAACTTTCGCATTAATTCTACTCTACTACATTCCGTGATGCTCATTTCCATATTAAAAAATTGAAACATCACTAAAAAAAAAATCCTAACCATATAATCACGCTCTTCTTTAAATAGATTCTATACTAATCACATTGATAACTTAGACTTAAACATGCTCTTTTTAACAGTAATGGATATACAAGCTATTCTGCATATTGATTAGCAATTGAACTAACTATCCAATCTTATGGACAACATACAACTTCCAGATACTGCCAAGCATTTAACATGATCTTTCATATACATTTGATTACTCCACAATGAACTAACAAGCTGGTTCAACTACATCATTCCATATTGGACTCAAAAACAGAAGAGATATAAGAAAATTAAACTAAACTAGACAGCTTTCGAAGGTGCAGAAACAGTAACAAACAAATGTATTATTGCAGATCTTTACATGAGTAAACCACTTCAGGTTCCTCCATTATCATACATTGTAAAGTGAGATGAATACCTGGAAGGCAAAAATACTAGAGGCATGAGATCAGCAGCAGTAGCAACAAACAGCAGAAACAACCTCTAATCTAATGAGATATTGAGCCCCAACAACTCCAAAACCTAGAGAATGCAATTCAACAATAAAAATCCAATCTCAGATATCCACTTAACCAAACAGATACAGAACCCAACCTCAAACTATTCAGAAGTACTCCAGATTGAAGAGAGAACTGAAAAATCACTCAAAGTTCTAATGAAACAGTAACAAATTTCTTGTACTTCTATCACTGAAGTTCTTAAGTTCTCTTTCTTTCTTTTAATTTCTGTGTTTTCTTTCTATCCAAAATCTCTCTCTGTATATCAGTCTATATCAGGATGTGTCCCCAATGTTCTAGCTCTCCGCCCTCTCTTAATGTCTATTTATGAGTGTATAGCAGAGTCTATGGCCAGATGTCTATCAGAATACTCAATGCTCTCAACCTCTCCCTCTTGCTCTAAGGTCTGCCCCCTTTCTCTCAATATTCTCTAGTATTTATACCCTTCCTCAAACCTTTCCCAGCTCATAAGAGAAATAAACCCCTGTGTTTCCACTTTCAAATAAGAAATATTTGCCCCCATGTTATTCTCTGATCCTCCACTTCTAAAGACACTAAAACAGAAGTGTCAATATCCCATTACTCTCATTTTCTATTATTTTATTCAACTGGTATGGGCAGCCTATATTCTAATCCTGGCGTGCCTGAAAACCAATATTGGCATACCACTAATCCTAAGCCATTTAATTCTGTTAACTATCCCTTAACCTTCTGATTAGTCAAATAAACCCCCCCGCTATTTAATTCCAGAACAGCCTGGGTCAAATTTGACCCAAAGCAAACCAAGTTCAGGTTTCCAGCCAATTGAACTAACCTATGTATACATTTAAACAGTTATTAATTAGATTCATACTAATCCCTAATTCGACTGCCTAAGTGAATTAAACAAGAAATATAAACTTCAGTCTTAACACCAACAACATCCTAATTATTCGAAACAAATCAACAAAATCCATCCACTGAAACAAACAGTACGCAACACAAACTTATATTAGAAGATTGATCAACTTTCGACTGAAATTTGATCAGTAAAAGAAAAGAAAGAGATGAAGAAGATGAACATCCGAATCATGGTTAGCGAAAAAATAACTTAAAACAAAAGAGAACTCACCTGCTCAGCTTGAACTTGTGACTGACCTTCTGATTTAAATCACCAAATAAGGTCAATCACTTGTTCTTTGTTAAGAACAAGTAAAGAACCTTAATTCGTGATAAAATCAGTCTTAAACCTATGAGGAACTGAAGCATCAATTTTTATTTTTATTTTTGATTTTGGCTTAAAGTTCGAACCCTAGTTTTTAAGATTTGAGTGGATTGGGCCATGTTCGAAGGAAACCGGTGATAAATTAGGGATGAGGGAAGTTGGATGGACATTTGGTATTGATTTGGGGCTGAAATGAGATGGCGCCGCCACCAGAAGGTAGTGGGGGAATGGTGGCGGCTACTGGGGTTCATGGCTAAGGTTTGATATTTGACACGTTCTAGGGGTGTTCGAAGGAAACGGAGTTGGTATTTGGGATGAGGATGTGATGGTGGTTCATGGGTGTAATTTTGGTGGCCATCGGAGGTGGTGTCGACGGACACGGTGGAGGGGCTGTTAGGGTTTTGGTTATTCGAGGAGATAGGCTGGGATTCAAAGGAAACTGAGGGTGGATCGGAGATGGGGAGGTTATGGTGATCACACGGTGTAAATTTGGGGTGGTTTGGACCACCGGAACCGCCGTGAGGCAATTTCCGATGGGCGGAGGACAGAGGGTCAATGCGGCGAGAGACATGGTTGTCTCTGAGTTGTTAGAGATGAGAGAGGGGTGGGGGCTCTAAGGGGCAGGGTCTATTTGGAGGTATATATACATGATGGGTGAACGAATCTAGGCCGTTAGATCAATTAAGATCAACGGCCTGGATCATATGAATAAATAAGACGACTTCGTTTAGACGTCTTTGAGACCGAGTTAGTCTCTGATGCAGACGGATCAGATTACGGGTCGGTTTACGGGGTGCGTTCTATACCATTGGATGGAGGATGGATAAACGGTGGAGATCTATTGACGTCGAAACGACATAGTTCCATCCCCATACTACGTCGTTTCGCATGTCTCTGAGACTTGAAGATTTGGACCGGGTAGGGGTTATTTTGGGGCCTGGACTGGATGGTATAAGGGTGTTTGGTTTGGGCTTGGGTGAATTGAATTGGAATTGGCCCAAATCCGATTTTCGTCTTATTTTCTTTTTCTTTTCAATTTTCTTTCTAAATAAAAATACAAACCTAAATTTAACCTATGACCAAATTATCCTAAAAATATTAATTAACTCTAAGTAGTAATCCTCACAAATAATTAAATACCAAATTAAAATAAAATCACACAATTTTGACATTTAAACACTAAAATACAAAGTATGTTATTTTTTTTGATTTCTTTTTATTTTTGTAAAACAAACACTTGCTTAATTAATACTAATTGTAAAATTAAATCCTAAAATACAAATGTAACTTATTTTTGTATTTTTTCATTAATAAACAGGCATATGCAAATGCAAACAATAACAGAAAATACCATGAAATCCATAAAATTGCAGACAAAGAAAAACAATTATTTTATTTTGAATTTTCTGGGAGTAATTCACATAGGAAAAAAATCATGTGCTCACAATTGTGATCCAATTTGCATCTTTCAATGATTCCTTTATATTTTTGGGCTCTATCTGGGAAAGAAACGCTAAGAAGGCAACTGAGTTTCTTGTTTTTGAACTGGTTTGAACTTCCGAGTCAAGAGGAGTGATTATGTTGTCATGTGGATGTGAACTTTTGAACCTCCAATTTGGTTCTTGAGTCTCATTGGTAAAGGAACCGGGAATATCTGACTGGGTTTCTTGGGCGCTTCTTACTTTATAGAGTGGAGTTACTTGGACTGCATCAACAACCCCATTTTCAGCTTCAGTTGTTGTGATTGGGGGACCAGGTTCCTCTCTAATTTATGGAGATGTGTTTGTATATCCTTCACCGGATTCCTTGACATGGCTCATCATGTTTGCCTTTCCATTTGCCATGTCAATTACTTCACCTGGGACGGATAAGGGCTCTCCATCTTAATCAACAAGTCTGTCCTTCTCACATGAGAGGTAAGCTTCATCAAAGATCACATGTATGATTTCTTTGACATATTGAGTCCTTTTTTGTATATCTTGTAAGCTTTGCTTCGAGATGAGTATCCCAGAAAAATTTCTTCATCACTTTTGGAATCGAACTTTCCAAGAGCTTCTTTTCCATCATCATGAACAAAGCATTTTCACCCAAAAGTTCTTAGGTGTGTCAGCTTGGGCTTCCTTCCATTCAGTAGTTCGTATGGAGTTTTGTTCAGAAGGGACCAAATCATGCACTTGTTCACCAAATAGCAAGCAGTATTGACAGCTTTTGCCCAGAAATACTTTGCGATCCCGCTGTCAATTAGCATTGTTCTTGCCATGACTTCAAGAGTTCTATTATTCCTCTCTACAATACCATTTTGTTGAGGTGTTCTTGGAGCTGAAAAATTGTGAGTGGTGCCATTTTCAGTGCAGAACTCATCGAATCTGACGTTGTCAAACTCTGTCGCATGATCAAACCTAATGCAGGATATTTTATTACCCATCTTCACTTGGATTTTCTTGACCAAAGCTACAAAAACTTCGAAGGTTTCATCTTTGGTCTTGAGGAACAAAGTCCAGGTGAATCTAGAGTATCATCAACTATCACAAAGATGTACCTTTTTCCTCCTCTGCTTGGTACCCTCACAGGTCCACATAGATCCATGTGAAGGAGATCAAGTGGCCTTGAGGTACTGACTTCCTTTTTCGGCTTGAATGAGGATCTGACTTCCTTTCCTTTTACACATGCATCACATACTTTGTGATCCTTGAAGCTTGACTTGGGCAGACCACGAACCGGGTCCTTCCTAACTAACTTGTTTAACAACGTGAAACTTGTATGACCTAGTCTCATGTGCCATAACTCAGTATCATCATCAATAGCACTTAGACAGCTTAGATCACCATTCTTCAGAGACTCAAAGTCAGTTACATAGATATTCTTGTATCTTTTTGCCACTAGCACCACCGCACCAGTCACCAGGTTTGTGACTGTACAAATTTTTGACACAAGTTCACCTTGTTTCTCTTGTCATAGATTTGGAAAACACTTAGTAAGTTGTATTTCAATCTGTTCACGTAGTACACATTTTCGATTGAGTGAGAGAGAAACTTTCCAATCCTTCCAACTCCTAGGATGTATCTCTTCTTGCCATTCCCAAAGGATACACACCCTCCTTGCAGGGCCTTTAGTGAAAGGAAACCATTTGTACTTTCAGTCATATGCTTTGAGCAGCCACTATCCATATACTATTGTAGGCTGCTTCCTTTTACTGTTCTTTGCACAAAAAAATTTGGAGTTAGCTTAAGGAACCCAAATCAATTTGGGTCCCTTGTAATGAGGAAAGAGGTGAATAAGGGATCTTTTAGTCCATGCGGGCATTATGCATTTTCTAAATGAGAGACCATATTCTTTACTAGTAGTTACTTTTTCAGCAAAAAATTTATTTTTCTACTGTGACTGAGATCTGGCCTTACAGTTTTCTTCAAGGTGCCCACTGTTATCGCAATGAGTGCAAAGCCAATTGGCAGGTGCAATAACATACTTTCTATGAGGTTTGTAGGGAATCTTTTCCCTTTGACTCCTTGCTTGTTTCCCCCATTGTTGGTGTACATGGCAGTGATAGCATTAGAGGACCAGGTCCACTTGAGTCATTTTTCAAGATCACTCTTTACTCTACCAAGTTCTTCCTAAAGTTATTTATTTTTCTCAAGCTCAGTACACAGACTAAACTTCCCTGGATTTAGCTCACTTTCAAGCTTAATGTGTGCTTCACTTGCAACTTCCTTTCCTTTTTGAGAATTTTCAGCTCTACTCTCTACTTTAAGTTTCCCAATTGTTTCCTTCAAGTCCGTTACCACCACTAGAAGGTCATCTCTTTCTTGTTCTACATTTGCAATCCTTTTATCTAGGACATTTCTTTCTTTCTTCAGGTTCTTAATTGTTTCCCTTAAATCAATTGCAACTACTGCTAGGTCATCTCTAGATTGTTTCGCCTTTCCTAGTTCAATTGTTAAAGCATCTTTGTCACTTATAAGACTGTGATAAACGTCGATTAACATATTTGATAGAGACATGATTTTCTTAGGGGATTAAGATTTCAGATTTCTTTGAACATCCAGAAAATTTACCTTATCATCATCATCATCTTCGTCGTCAGACTGAGCCATTAGGTCAAAGATTGAATCATACTCGGTTGCTTCACTTTCTACTGCCATCATAGAACTGTTACCTGGTGCATCAGTTTCTCCAGATTCACTTGGTGAATCTCCCCATGTAGCAAGAGTTTGTCTCATGACATTATCAGCGGCATTTTTTCTATTGATGCGTCCATTAGGAACCGAGTTCCTTTTGACTGCTTTATTAGAGTTGTTCTTGTACTGATCCTGCTTTAGGATAGGGCAATCTTTGATAAAATGTCCTGGCTTGCCACAGTTATGACAGAGATCATAATTCTTTGTCTTGCTAGAACTTCCCCTTTTTGGAATCCCTCCATTTTTGCGAACCATCTTCTGGAACCTTCTTGTCAGGTATGCCATATAATCATCTTCACCACTTGAATCATTGCTTTCTGTCTTGAGGACCAGGTTCTTCTCCCTCTTTGGCTCTCTTATTTCACTGTCCTGCTTCTTCTTCTTCTTCGTTATTTCATACATTTTTAGATTTCCAACAAGCTCATCAATAGTTAGCTCCTGCAAGTCCTTCGCCTCTGTAATGGCATCATTCACCTTGCTTTCCCAAGAACTGAGCAGCACACTGAGGATTTTTCTAACCAGCTTGTTTCTTAGAATTGTTTCACCAAGAGAGTGAAGCTCATTAATGATGGAGGTGAACTGGGTATGCATTTTTTAGATAGATTCATCATCTTTCATCCTGAAAAGTTTGTATTCCGTTGTGAGCATGTCGATTTTGGATTGTTTGACCTATGTTGTTCCTTCGTGAGCTATTTGAAGGGCTTCCCAGATTTCTTTGGCTGACTGACATGCTGATATCTTGTTGTATTCATCAGGACTGATACCACACACTAGGATTTTCTTTGCACGAAAGTTCTACTCTATGGCCTTTCTGTCCGCATTATTGAATTCTTTCCTTGTCTAGGGAATAGCCACATATGGGTTGCCACGGTTTTTGGTAGGGATAAATTGACCATCACACATGACATCCCATAGCTCAGAATCTTTAGCCATGATGAAGTCATGCATTCTAGTTTTCCACTATCTATAATATTATCTATTGAACCTAGGTGGTCTGTAAGTAGACTGGCCTTCTTCGAAGTTTGGAGGAACAGTCATGAGGATCCTTTCTATAAGTTAACCTGATAGAAAGAACCTGCTCTGATACTAATTGATAGAATATAAAAGTCCACCAAACTCTATAGAAAACCAGGTTCTCTATCAGGTTCAACAGTACGCGCACACACAATAATAAATAAGTGACAAAAGGAATTTTACGTGGAAAATTCCCAGTTCAACAGGATTAAAAACCACGACCTACCCTTCTAGGATTTCAACTCACTACTAAGCAACTTTTATATTACAACCTATGCAACCTAGGAATTAACCTCTTAATCCCTCACTAACTTGTAATACTCTACTACAAGCTACTTTGTAATAACTCTATTACAAAGATTTTACAACATGACTAACTCTAGCCAAGACTCAAACGCACAGGTTTAAGATTCACAAAGAGGTTCCTATAGAATGCTTCTAAACAAGCTAGGTAGGAATTACAATTGAAGAGCTATTACAAAATTACAACTCAACTAAGGACATATAATAACTTCTATATGGGAACTGGTCCGTAGTTGCTTTGTTCTTTGTTCTTGAAGCACTTGAGACTTGCTTGCTGGATGGTCACGTGAGTGAGCTAGTCAAAATTTTCAAGTAATTGTGTTTTACCTCCCTTGAATGTATATATACATGTGTGACATCATTGTAGGTAGGTAAAAAGTCTTCCTTAAAAAGTTAACTGCAACACTGTTCCTGCACTGTAGCATGTGCAGGCAGCAACTTTCCAGTTGGAATGTACAGTCTCCTCGAGAACTAGTAGGGACATGTTCCCTCAGCTGTTCCTTTCACGCTGAAGAGTTGAATCATATTCCATGCTAGATCTCCACCTGGAACTTGTGATCTTAAGGTCTTGTAAATATGTAGCGGGTTCATTATCTGGTTCTAGATAGTAAGTTTGTTAGATCATCAAAACATAAAGTAAAGTACTTATAACCAAAGTATTTGTAACCTATCAACTCTTACGCAATGCAACACGAATATGGATATTTGTTAGGGGTCGTTTAGTAGGGTGTATAAGAATATTGTTGAATATGGTGTATTATTAATGCAGAGAATAGTAATAAATGGGTTAATAATGCAAGCATTAGTGATGCAGAGATTATTCCTTATCCACTGTTTGGTGTAAAGTATTTAAAATTAAAATGCATTGCATAAATTTTAAGAAAATTAATTGTCACGACCCAGAATTCCCACCGTCGGGATCGTGATGGCGTCTAACATTTCACTTGCTAGGCAAGCCAACGTTAGAGAATCATTAGGCCAATTCTTATACATTTGAGTAGTTAACAACAAATAAGCTCTAACGAGTTAAAATAAATTCGGAAATTCATAACATCCTCAATATGTACTACTACCCGAATCTGGAGTCACAATTCACGAACTTCTAAGATTTTACTACAAGTAAATGTCTGAAAGAAATACAACTATTTTCGAAATAAAAAAATAGTAAAATGAAATGTCTAGAAGGGGATTCCAGGGTCTGCGTACGCCAGCAGATCTACCTTGGGTCTTCTATCGGATGAATCCTTCAACTAACCTCATGATCAGCTCGGGTCAGTACCAAAATCTGCACATGAAGTGCAGAGTAGAGTATCAGTACAACTGACCACATGTACTGGTAAGTGTCAAGCCTAACCTCAGCGAAGTGGTGACGAGTCTAACACAAGACACTCACAAATAAACCCGTGCAATTTAACAGTATATGTACAAATATAACGGCAAATAAAATCTAGACAGGTAATAGCGGGAGGGGGACATACTGAGGGGATCACAAGATAAAGAATTACAATAGTAATAAGAACTTGGTCAACCAATGTACCTTAAAAGATAGGAACAAGTAAACACAGTAAAGGAAAGTGCACGGCATCACCTTTCGTGCTTTTGCTCTCAACCTGACTATATGAAACAATAAAAATGGCACGACATCACCTTTCGTGCATTAACTCTCTCATAACATGACACGAAATCACCCTTCGTGCATTAACACTCACAATATGACACGACATCACCCTTCGTGCATTAATACTCACATAACATCGCACAGTATCACCCTTCGTGCATTAACACTCTCTCTCACCAAAACAATGAACAATAACAACTGGGGATAAAAATAACAAGAACAAGTCTTACTTCACATTAGGTTCCACAATACCAGCCTCAACTTTGAATCAATACTCAGTTATTACCAAAGTCTGTAAACATGATAAAAACGATCAACACAATGATTATCTAGTCTAAGCATGGATAATATGATCACGGAAAGCTACAATTACATGAATAAGACTCACTCGCATGCTATGACCCCACAACAACGCATAGGTACTCATGACTTCACCTATACGTTGTACCTAACATTCAAACACGTAGCAAATAGGCAAATAAGACCTAATCCCTCAAGCCAAGGTTAACCACGACACTTACCTCACTCCAACGGCCAAACTCAAAGATCAACAACAACTTTTTCTCTCAAACAAGCCTCCGAACCAATAGAATCTAGAAATTTACCAACCAAACGATTCAAATGAATCCTTAGGAACAGCCCATGATTGCAAAGAACTCAATTTAGGCTATTATTGAAAAAGTCAATACCCGAGCCCGCTTGGTCCAAAGCCGAAATTCCGACCAAAACCTGATTACCATTCACCCCGAGCCCGGATATATAATTGGTTTTGGAATTCGACCTCAATTTGAGGTTTAAATCCCCAATTTTTCAAATCCCTAGTTTCTACCCACGACCCCCAATTCCACCATGAAAACCTTAGATTTTGGGTTGAAATCTTATAAAATGTAATGAAAGATTGAAAAGAGATAGGTTAGAATCACTTACCAACTGATTGGGGAAGAAGAAATCTTTGGAAAATCGCCTCTTATGTTTCTAGGTTTTGAAATTTTGAAGAATGGGAGAAAAATCCCGTCTAAGTCATATTTTGTTCAGCGGCAGATGTAGCATATGCGACCTGGGCTTCGCAAATGCAAAGGAGCCATCACAAATGCGAAGCCCTTCACTCCTCTGTTATATTAGCAAATGCGAAGATTAGTTTGCAAATGCGAACTCTGGAGCACCCGCAAATGCGACCCAGTGATCGTATTTGCGATCTTTGCCTATCCAGTACCCACTTCGCTAATGCGAACCCTGTCCTTCCTAGCATCTCTTCGCAAATGCGATGAGTAGACTGCAAATGCAAACCTAAACAGTGGTCGCAATTATGATGATTGACCTTGCAAATGCGAGGTCTAAGGCCTGCAACAAGAATCTGAACATCGGCTACATTTTCCAAGTCAAATTTCACTTGTAGCCTTTTCGAAACTCACCCGAGCCCTCGGGTTTCCAAACCAAAAGTGCACACTAGTCTAAAAATATCATACAAACTTGCTTGCACTATCAAATCGCCAAAAAAACACCTAGAACTACGAATTTAGCACAAAATCAAATGAAATTTTCAATAAAACTTTGAAACTTCTATTTTCACAACCGGACATCCGAATCACATCAAACCAACTCCGTTTCTCACCAAATTTCACACACAAGTCATAAATAGGGATTGGACCTATACCGGGTTTCGAAATCAAAATACGGAACACTTCAAATTCATTAAGTCTTTAACTATCAAATTTCGGCAATGTCTGATATCTCGGGCTAAGGACTTTCGATTTTGATTTCGGACATACGCTCAAGTCTCAAATCATGATACGGATCCACCAGGGCAGTCAAAATATGAATCCGGTTCCGTTTTACCAAAAATGTTAACCGAACACAACTCAAATAAAGTTTTTGGGTAAAATTTCTTATTTTTAACAGTTTTTAACATACAAACTTTCCGAAAAGACGCCCAGACCGTGCATGCAAATCGGGGAAGGCTAAAACAAAATTTTTAAGGCTTCAAATCATAGAATTAGATTTCAAAACATGAGATGACATATCGGGTCATCACATTAATTGTTTACAAAAATGCCCTCCATATTCTTTAGCTTTAAAGGACTTTAAGGATAATTGTATCTTTAATCTTGCTAATACATTCATTAATAGCCTTGATATTGATAATACCATGGTTTGCTATGTATTAGTTGTACATAGGATATTATCAAATATGTTGTATAACTAATACTTGTATTAATAATACATAGGTTGAAAAAGTGTACCAAACAAGGAAATAGTAATACCAAAAGCTAATGCATGTATTATTTTCTCTAATGCATTCTACCAAACGAGTAGATTGTGTTAGAGAAAATAATGCATGCATTAGCTTTGTGTATTAGTAATGCTTTGTTTGGTACACTTTTTTAACATATATATAACTAATACAAGCATTAGTTATACACTTTATTTTGTACCATGGCATTAGCAATACAAAGGCTATTAATGCATGCATTAGTATGGTTAAAGACAAAATTATCCTTAAAGTCCCTTAAATAAAAGAATGTGGAGGACATTTTTGTAAACAATTAAATTTCTTAAAAATTATGTAATGCATTTTAATTTTTAATACACCACACCAAACAATGCATAAGAAACAATCTATGTATACTAATGCTTGCATTACTAACTCATACATTACTAACCCCTGCATTACTAATACACATTATTTAGCATTATTCTTGTACGCCCTACCAAACTGCCCCTTAGTGTGTGCAAGTATACTTGTCTCTGTATGGTCAATTTGTTGAACAAGGTCTGACACCCATATATGTATGGCATTTTGGATGACCCATTAAAATATATAAAAGAATAGCTAATCACAATGTTAAATTGTCTCCTAATTGGAGAATATAACTCAATTTATTGAACGACAATACCACTTCAAGAAGACAATTTTTATCAATTAGAACAAGCCTCCAACATCCTTTGTTAAGCTACACTCAGATAGGAATTGACGTGTTCTTTTTTTCTTTTCCCGATTGACAGTGTTCTACAATTCTATTAACCTGCTATTTTACTTACTTTATTTAAGTAAAAACAATCGGCGTAACGATTAACTAACTTGAATAAAACTTGACTTATGAGTTCTAACCCAACATTGGCGAAATCAAATGAACTCCATCTTAAATAAAAATGAGTCTGACTAAAATTGTCAATAGCATCCGCAAATTGCATGGTGATTATTGTGATAGTGATGGACATTTTTTTCTCCAAAATCTGCATTTTTCGCACAATATGTTTAGTCGTGTTATTTTTAAAGGAAAACAAAAAAATATGCAAAACGTTGTACAAAACGATTTAAGAATAGATCACAACGGAAAGATAGTCTGTAGCTGTTAATATATGTCATGAGTCGTATGTCCCGAAAGCAATTTATACGTCTCATTTGTCGAATTCGATTGATATATCGCATTTGTCGAATAAGTCGCACATGTCAAATATAGTAGTATTTCCCAAAAACAATTCATAAGTCATATTTATTATATAGTACAATTTATGGTCTATAAAAATGCTTTTTTTTTTTCTATTCTCGATTGCCATTTGGATCCTTATTCATTATCAAAATTTCAGCTCTTCATCTATAATTCCTCGATAGAGCATTTTTTTTTTTAAAGAAAAAGTTTATTCTTTATGCAGAGTAATGAGTTATCCTTCAATGTGGCATAGCACGTATTCATTAAAGGCCTAATTCAACTAATAAAGCACTATTGAGTATAGATACACATCAATGAGTTTCTACATTCATCAAAGAAATTGACAATCATTTGATTATATAAGGGATGGCCATTAGAGGAGAAGTTTTTTTTAAAAATAATTTGCTATTAGAGAATGATAAATGAAAAATTAAATTTCTAAAAAAATAAAATTATATACAACTATAAGGATGTTCGAAACAGAAACAGAGAATGAGGAGAAGCTAAAAATATGACTTATAAAACCGCATTCAGTTAATGCGACTTATATATTTTATTAAGGAATTTTTACATTCCTATAACATATAGGAAACCTTATTAACCTCAATGTTTAAGGTTTGATATAATTACATTTAGTATACTAAATTATCAATTCTATACCATAGTGTATTTTAAGGGTACAATCTCTAAAATAAATATGACAAATATAAAAGAACAAACTGAAATTATACGAAAAACGTGGAGAACTTAAAGCTTCAGTTTCATGCTGCATCAATTACTTTACTGTATGAATACAATGTCAAATATTTTTTAAAGCTAGTAATATGAAAAGGAAAAAAATTACTAATATATTTATAATCTTTTAGTAAATTAAAGAAAACATATTTTTTTACTTGAAACTCGGTAATACATCATATTGTACCTCAAGGATCCCTCTTTCAACATCCTTTTTATACAATTTTGTTTTAAATAACTATTGGCCGTGCATTAGAAATTACTATAATTTATTCAAAGTGATGAATAATAATACTAAGTCCTCAGAGTTTTCTTAATTTTGATTATCTTAGCAAATAATGATGCATTTTTTTCTTTTGTTTTGTTTTTAGCTCCTCTATTTCCTCATTGGCGGTCTCTCTCTTTTTTTTCTTCTTTTTTTTCAATTGTGATTGGTGGGCATTAATTCCAACTTCTTTAATGCACTCAAGAAAAAGAGGAAAGAAAATTGAGCATTATGTGTAGCTTCAAGGTTCTAAGCTATAAGTTCAAGAAAAGATCCAATCAAATATGAAGTCTTCCAAGTTTGACTACTCCTCAACAGCCAACAATCTCATTCAATTGTAGCTTAATTGGTATTTTCGATATAATTATATTTTTTGCAGAAGATTTTGTAGAAGTTTTAGTCGTTTTGAATTTGTGAAAACAGAAAACAATGCATCTACAATCAGAATACAAGTAATTTATAATTTTCTACAAAATATCTACAAACTGGGTATATTGAATTTTAATATCCCAATTTCCATTCGATTGTGGTTTAATTAAGATTTTCGATATAATTGCGTTTTTTGCGGAAGATTTGTAAAAGTTTTAGTCGTTTTTGATTTGTGAAAATAGAAAAAAGCATCTACAATTAGAATACAAATAATCTACAATTTATCTACAAAATATCTACAAACTAGGTACATTTAATTTTTATATCCCAATTCCCATCAATTGTAGCATAATTGGGATTTTTGACATAATTGCACTTTTTCAGAAGATTTATAAAAGTTTTAGCCGTTTTTTATTTGTAAAAACAGAAAATAAAGCATCTACAATCAGAATACAAATAATCTACAATTTATCTACAATTTCTGCGATATGTCTTCTTCTTCTTCTTCTTCTTCTTCTTCTTCTTCTTCGAGTTTCAATCTGAAATTCAGTTAAAACCAAGTCTAATCTTCACCAAAACCCCTCAAAATTGAGATTTAAACTCCAAACCATATTCCTGATTATTTTCAACAACATCCAATCCAAACAAATAATGATTTTTGAAAATCCAAATTTGAATTAAAAACTTTCAAGTTTTTAATGGCTATCAATGGTGGAATTGCTGCTCTCTTTTCATTTGCTTTGTATTACTGAAATTTGCGATTGAGAAATAGAGAGAGATGTAGAGAGAATGTGATAATAGGTGAATTTAACTATAATCAGGCCTTAAATAACTACCTTCTTGTGTAGTTTTGATGATAAAAGTGATAACAAAATGCTCTTATTAGTGTTTTTCATGATTTGCAGGTGATATATATCCAAGGAAGGCTAGGAAGTACTTTTGGAGTAAAAAAATGAAGAAAATAGGCCAACTGTGAAATTTCTCAAGTAAACCACGCCTGCCAGGCCCGAAGATTCAGAGAAGGGGTTCGGCCGCGGTTCCACCGCGACCGCGGCAGAACCGCGGTGGAAGAGAGCTACAGATTAAATCGAGATTCAGAGAGGGCATTTGGCTGCAGTTCCACCGCGACCGCGGCAGAACCGCGGCAGGCGCAAGAAACTTCAAGGACTAAAGTATAAAACACGGGATTTTTAGACCTAAACCCTATTTTAAACACTAGACTTCGCCCAAAAGAGGCATGTATTGATTTTGAGAGTAACTTGGCAAGGAAAACTATTGTGAGAGAATACCCAAAACATACTTCTTCTTTTCTTTGATTTTTATTGCTAGTTATGATGAATTCTATCTTAGTTTGTTTTCCCATAGCCATGAGTAGCTAAATCCTTTGTCTAAGGTTTTGATGGAACTTATTGGGGGATGAATTTTTTGTTTATGTGAATACAAATTGTTAGTTTAATCTCTATTTGTTCAACTTTGTGCTTATTGTAGTTAATTGACAGGATCCTCAATTAGTTGTGCCTATTTAGTGTGCATAACTTGGAAAAGAGTGCATATTTAGGTTATTGTTGAACAACACCACTCCCAAATTATAAGAGGAATCTATAATTGCGGGTTTAAAGGCGGGATTAGGGATAACGAAGCCTTGGGTGTAATCTAAAGTGAATTGTGCTAAATAAAGTAAGCTATTGTATCTCGGGAGAGTGCATTTAGTATATTACTGTGATTACTCGGGAGAGATTTACGGTAAGATGAGCGTTCATGATTGATAGAGATGTGTTGGTAAATTTGTATGAGCATAAACAGAAGGGATTCCATCAATTGGGGAAATCATTGCCTTAGCTTCTTCTCATTATAGTTTACAACCTTAGTAGTTTAGTTCACAGCTGTTTAGTTTACTTGCAATCGTAGTTACTAAAGACTCATCAACTGTGATTCAAATATTTGGGAAGCTGGTTCTGAAGAGTTTAGTGGGTCTAAAGATAGTGATTGATAGGTTAATTCTCTGTGGATTCGACCCTGGGCATAATACTCGGGTTATATTTACAACGTCCGCAGAGTCCTTTTTATAAGGCATAGTTGGGCGTGATCAAATTTTGGCGCTGTTGACGGGGAGTTAACGGAATTATCAATTACCATTGACAAAAATACAAAAAATTCTTATTGTAGTCAGTTTTCTCTCTACCCAATTTCTCATTGAAAATTTGAGGTTGTTGACTTGGTTGCTCAGGTGTATGCCTAGAAAGACTACGAGGACTGGAGAACTACTTGAAGGACTCTCAGACCCCGAGAAAACATTCCGGGCATTGAACCGTGCCAACAAAAGACTTCAACAATCCTAACAAACACACAAACTCGAAATTGACATGGGAGACGTAAACGACCCAACGGAAACGTCAAGAATGAACAAGCTGGCTTAAATGCCAGAGAAGTGGCACCTCCTGTGCTTGAGGGTACACTATATGACTGGGCACAACCCACAGCTGAAAATCTGGCCACTGCCATTGTTGTGCCCGCAATACAAGCTGAATCGTTCCAGATCACAAATAACATGCTACACTTGTTGCAAAACAAGGGACTCTTTTTTGGGACACAAATAGAAAATCCTCAGCAGTAATTGAAGAACTTCCTATCTATATGCAAAACCCAAAGGCAACCCAACGTGACTCTGGAAGCAATCAGGCTATTATTGTTTCCATTCTCGGTGACAGGAGCTGCTCAGGTTTGGCTAAATTCACTCCCCATAAACTCTATAGAAACTTGGGATGAATTAGTCAAGCAATTTCACAACAAGTTCCACCCGCCCAACAAAACTGCACAACAAATTGACGAGATCGTGAGTTTCAAACAGAAACCAATGGAGACACTACACGAGACATGGGGCATGTTTAAAGGAATGTTGGTTATGTGTCCCCACCACGGTGTTCCAGAACAGATATTGGGACAACGGTTTTACATGGGACTGTCAGACAGCATGAAGAATATTGTAGATGCCTCGGCTGGTGGGGCATTCTTGAGCAAAACTTGGAGAGAAGGTCAGAATTTGCTTGACAAAATGGCGTAGAATTCGGGATGGACAACTAGGAATTCACCTATTACTCCAGTGGTGCACTCAGTGCCTCTTGATCCTTCTAATACAATGGCTAAAAATATGGCGATTCTCTTGACACAAATGAGCATCCTTACCAAAAAGGTGGAGGAATCAGGGCAGAAGCAGCAAGTACATATAGTAGATACTACCAATGGGGGCTTGTGCACATCTTGCATTAGCCAGCCAATTGGTAATACTTGGAATGCAGAGCATGATCATCATCATCAGCACCCTGAAGATATGAACTATGTGGCTAACTATGGGGGTCAGAGAGAAAGAAATCAGAACTAGGGTCAGCAGACTCAGCAGCAGTACAGGCCACCTCAGCCATAGTATAACGCTGGAAACATGGGAGGTATGAGACCCCCCAACAACATGGCACCTTATCCCAGGCCACAGGGGTACAACAATCATAATCAGCAGCAAGGGTATCCCCCACCTCAGCAGCAACATGGGGGGAGGCAAGAAGATGTGTTCATTAGACTTGAAGCAATGATGCAGCAAGTTATTGGGTCCAATGCAAAAATGAATGAAAGAGTAGATGCGCATGATGTAGCAATCAAAAATATTGAAGTGCAAATGGGCCAAAC
>MU770725.1:27977-42605 GCA_026770625.1 Nicotiana glauca | reverse complement strand
TGCTGGAACTCCCGTAAAATTTGCGGGCGTATTTTTTCGGATTTTGAATAGTGTTTTCGCTCAGATTTAAAGTGGCTAAATTTCGATGACTTTTAAAACTTGGCTATTTTTCAACGACCAGTGATAAATCTGACTATTTTTGAATTTCGCCCTCAAATTTCAGTTTCAGTCAAAAGTGGAATGTTTTGAGGCCCTGATGACCGAGTTGAACAAATCAAGTGATCTGGGCTATGAGACATGAGAATGTAGGCCCATTAGGCCCACTATCTTGTCAGCTTTCCCATATTTCAGTAAAAATAGTACGGTCTGGCCAGTTTTCGGACTGGTTATTTAAAAATAGCCAGCATTTACCAAGTCAATGAAAAATAACCACTATTTTACTGCAACAAAGACCGGTTCAGCATAATATACTGGAGTTCGCACATGTATATGAACTTCCAGCATAATTGAACTCCAACACACGGAAAGTTCCAGCATAATATACTGGAGATTCGAGCACTTGTGTATGAACTTCAAGCATATTATACCGGACCGATTTACTTGCTGGAACTCTAGTATATTATGCTGGAGTTCTAATGTACTTATGCTGGAACTCGATCATATTATGCTGGAGTTCCAACATACTTATCCTGGAACTCCAATATAATATGTTGGGGTTCAAGTATACTTATGTTGGAACTCCAGCATAATATACTGCGTATTTTCCGAGTTTTGAACAGTGTTTTCGCTCAGATTTATCTTTACATGAAAAGTGACTAAATTTCAATTATTTTTGAAACTTGACTATTTTTGAACGATCATTTGTAAATTTGGCTATTTTTGAATTTCTCCTTATATTTCACGTAAGTAATCTCTGGAAAGATACTACATAATGTCTGCCTTTTGTAGCATAGAACTCTGACTAATGTAGTATTTGGTTTTCAGTAGTAAACTTTGCATTCTTAATATTAGCATAACTTAGTAGGAAAATGTATAAACGGGATGGAATTTTAAATACTCATATTAGTATTACTTGAATAAGAGAATCTAAAGACAAAATCACCATACAAGTGTCCCTACTCCTCTAGCTTAAACTTTTAGACGAGCGATTTCACTTAATTCAGCATGTTGTAGTCTTGAACTTCAATGCTTTCACTTGCTTGGAAATCAAAGTTAGTATGTTACCGTTAGCAGTTATCATATCGTGTAAATCGATAACCGAATCGATAATGGTCAATAATCGATTAATTGATAATTGATATCTTATCGATTCGGTTATCGGTTTACAAATAGAGTTGTTAAATGAGGCCGCTACTTCATTCATCATTTACTGATGATCATGCAAGAAGTGAAAAAATATATAATTTGTTTACTCTCAAAAAAGTAACAATTTATTTTGTCACTGATTTATATACACGTGAATTAAGTTGATCTCATTAATAAGATAATTAAGGATACCGAAAATAAAAAAAGAAAATTGAAGGAAGAACAAACATGTGTTTCAGATTGATCCCATCGGAAATAAGAACAATTGGAAAATCTTAGAAATAGAAATATTTCATGCCTCTTCAATGAGAATAAATGCTGTTGTTTATATTTAAATTTGAGGAGATAAGATTCTCGAATCACGCCCTCTTAAAGACGAATAAAATCCTTCTTAATGGCTGCATAACGTTTTGCGAATAAAAGCTATGATTTTCTGTAACGACTGCTCCTTTAATGCTATTTTCTTTAATCATACCTTAGTTTCAAATTTTCTTCCCGGGCCTTGGTGTCATCAAACTTACACAATACCAGTCACAAATCTATATCAGGTACTAACCATCTGCTGATTCTTCTCCAACCTGTCACCACTTCCACATGTCCACTTGTGAAGTGTACACCTGTAAGCTGTAATTTTTACCAAATACAGATTCTCCCTCTACTTTCTAGTGACTCAACTTGATGTAACCAGGAAGTATATAAGACCTCTTTTCTTGCGGGAAAGTTCTTGAACGATTCCTGACATTTAAAAGGACGTACGTCTCTTTGCATTCAATGAGCCGAACATATGTTGCCCTGTGGTTCGACGAACAGTTTCACCAGTTACCTAAGTAATGATGGCTTTGTACTGGACTGCCTATAAACTTTTTCCCTTTTCTCGAATATCATCTTTCACTTTTTTCACACCTCTACATCGAGTATTCTTAGAACTGCTCTACAATCCCTTTTCTCATCAAAACCTTCAAATTTGAATACCAAATTTCACCTCCTTAATTACCATATCTGCTGCTATTTCTTTCCCTGGCAACTCAACTTCTTGCACTGAACAATACGGCCTTATTTTAGCTTCATCTCTACCTTCGTCCACAGTCACCGGGATTTATATCGACGATGGACCATCCAAGAAAAACAAGTCCCAGAAGTCTAACGTCGGACCTCCCATACCAAACACAATCACCCCTTCTCAATTGTCTTTCAAAAGGGATCTTCAGGTTCAAAAAGAGTCCCCTGACCCTGATAACGATATAAAAAGAGCAGTTGATGAATATACTTCGTCTATTTGCCCGGCCACATATTATATTGGAGTTCGAACTTTTAGAAGTTAAATTTTGGCATATAATGTTAAAACTCCATGAAGAAATATTGTAACTCAAACAAAATACAGTTCTGCAATTCTAATTTCAGCTTTCGGCGGAGTTCGAAGAAAGCAAAAACGATAAAGAAACGTGTTTTTGCGCTCTTTTAGGTTGAAATTCTTGTCCAAATATTACTACTGCATGAAAATAGTAGCTAACGTTTAATTAATTTTAAAACTAATAGTCTCTCTGTTCCAGTTTATGTAAACCTATTTTCTTTTTGGTCCGTTTAAAAAAAAATGACCATTTTCTAAATTTAGTAACAATTTAGCTTAAACTTACAATTCTACCTTTAAATGATAAAGAAGTTTTTTATAACTATACAAATACTCTGTGTCCTTTTTGACTTGTTGAAGACCACAAATTCCAAAAGTATTCATCTTTTCTTACACTCCGTACTCAATCAAATAAGTTCACGTAAATTAGAACGGAGGGAATATAAATCAGGCTAATTCTAAACTTCTATCTTAATTTTATTTAGTTATACATCGTAAATCTATATTTATTTAATTATATATCGTAAATCTATACAACAAGAATTATTGATAAAATTTTCATATTTAAATTGTTTTACTAGTAACAAATAATAATGAGATGGACTAAGGAATATAAAGTGAATATTCATTGAGGCTTAAGTATAACATTAAGTGAAGGAAAGGAGAATTTTAGGAAAAAAGATGTTTTCCCCCTTAATCAAGCCCAAAATCCACGGATTCCAAATCCCTTTAGAATTCCAAAGTGAAAAGGATATTTAAGTGAAGTCCCAAAGAAGTGTAATTTATTAGGGGTTTGTGTAAGGCTATTTTCTCCTCAGCACCATTAGCATGGGATCAATTGCTTGTGAAGATGAAGGTTTGTCTCTACATATCCTGTTTCTTAGTATTCCAATGTGCTTTAGCCGCCTCTTTTGGTTGAAATGAGTAGTACCGACGTAGGGTTTGCTGTTAGTGTGTGTGATCATCTTTGCGTCTATTTGTCAAACAAGGTTCTGGCCTCACATGTTTAATTCTATTTGTTGTGGTTTTCTTTGCTTATAAATGTCTGTATTTTTATACTTTTCTTGTTTATAATTGTCAAATGGCACTCTAACATTGCTTGACTGGTCAAATACGTGAAAATATTTTTACTTTTGGCCGGCGGTGCCTCTTGCTTGTTCTGATACTATGTTGAATTGTGTGACCATCTCATTAAAAGTTTAAAGATAGAACGCTTTAATTTATTTTATTATATTTTGTCTAATGTAGTTATTAGATGGAACTCACATTATACTTGACTATTTTTACCCTTTATCTAAAAAGAAGAAGAATTGGAATAATGTTTTATCTTTTTTGTTTGATGTGCAATATGGGCAGAAGCGATCGTTGAAGTTAGAGAGGCTTCGCCAACACACTATAAGTTGAAAATTGAGTCTTTCTCCCTACTCTCAGAGAATGGCATTGAAAAGTTTGAATCAAATGAATTTGAGGCTTGTGGTCATAAATGGTAAGACTCCTTTGTCAATCCTCACTAACTCATTATTACCAAGCTAAATGAGTTTCCCCTGCTTGAAGAATAGGAGGGTGAGAATATGAAGGTTAGATGTTGTCGTATTGACTATTCCTTGAGATTGTATGCATTTTGTTTGAACTGAAAGATGAGGGGTTGTAGAAGGGAGCGAGAGGTGAAAATGACAACTTTTTTTCCACTGATATGTTATTTCCCTTTATTGCTTATGAAGTAGATGTAAAGGTAATAAAAGTGTTGCTCCATGCTCCCAAGTTTTATATTTAATAAAGCAACAACTCTTTAGGAGATGCTAGATACTTATTCCGTTTAAAATGAAGAAATACAGAAATGAAGTGGATTAACAATGACGAGTCTGCAAAAGTTCAACTTGATTTGACATAGTCAAACAACTTGATTTAGTCTGCGTACTCATTACCTTCTCCAGACCCCACATTTGAGATTTCACTGGGTGTTTTATTGTTGTTGTTGTTGTCCTTTCTTGAATCATGTGATTCACACTATTTTTGTCATATGCTTGAGTCAAATTATGTCATGAAATAGGACAAAAGTGTAGCCAGCTTACTAGTTACTAAGTAAAGGAATTATGAATATTTTAGTATAAAGAGACCACTCAATGGATAATTTTAATCAAAGTCTGTCCTAAATGATCTGACTTATATTGGTGAATGGATTTGATACAGGAAAATGGTCATTTATCCTGCTGGGAACGGACTTCAAAATGGAAGTGAACATATTTCAGTTTACTTGGCCATTTCAGGGACAAGTTCCCTACCTGCTGGTTGGGAGGTCACTGCTATATTTACCTTCTTTCTGTACAATCAACTCAGTGACAATTATCTCACAGTGCGAGGTACAATATTAGTGTGTTATATGTCTTATGTCCTTTCTTTGCATATACATCTTTCTCATTGAACGAAAGGTACGAAATAAATCAGACTGATAAAAGTACCACATGAAATCTTTGGTTTTTCCCCTTCCTCGACCCCTATCCCACCCTTGCCCCGAGAAATAAATTAATACTTTCTACTCGAGTTCTATCATGGACTATTTGCATTCCAAGAAAACAAAAAAAAAAGAGGGGTTATAGTGAAACAGAACCAATGATGTCGAGCCATGAGCACGGTCATTCCTTTGTGCTTTCTTAGCATATACATTTCTTTCTAGGTTTCTCTTCTAAGTTTTTTATGTTATATGGTTGTTATCTTGAAATAACTTTGATGATAGGCTGAGTTACACAAATCACTTGAGTATTTATCTTTTTCAATAATTGGCTCAACTGTTATGCTACAATCCCTTGATTTAGGAAAAATGCGGCGCTTTCAATCTATCAACTTGGAATGGGGACTTCCCAAATTTCTTCCTCTTAAAGCATTCAAAGAGGCCTCTAACGGATACCTTATCGATGACAAATGTGTCTTTGGAGCTGAGATATTTGTCGTCCAAAGGCAAGCAATTGGTGAATGCTTGTCCATGGAAAAATCTAATGACAAATTTAAGCGCGAGTGGAAGATTTGTGATTTCTCAAATCTAGGGATAGATTGGTTATCTGAAGAATTTACTGTGGGAGATCACAAATGGTACTTCCTTCATCTCCTTGGTGTATTATTGTTTGTCGTGTATATTGTTTCTTTCAGTGTCACTGATTTTAAATTTATTTTTTGCTGAATCTTTATGTTTCTTGTGTAGGAAGCTCTGGTTATGTCCAAATGGCAATGGAAAAAACAAAGGATGTGATATCTCGATATTTTTAGTTTCTGTTGATTCTAAGGATTTTGATCACCATCGAAAAGTAAAGGCAAATTTCAGCTTCTGCATCAAAGATCAGATAGGTGGTAGATGTGATAAGCGATTATCTAGTAAGATAATTCCACCAACTTTCATTCCAATGGTGCTACTATTTATTTGTTACCTAGTTAATCTTGAGCTTTTTTTTGCATGTAATTTCTTTTTGTGAAATCTTTTTCTTCTATTTGTGTTAGTAGCAACTCTTCTAATGGAATTATTTCTAAATTAATACCACTATATTTCTACAACTAGTTTTTTTCCAAATATTATAGTAGTAATTTTCTGAATAGATATCGACGAGCTAAATTAATGTTTCAGTATTGAAGTGAAATAAATGCATTCAGTTTGAAAATTTCTTAACTATATAACTATATGAATACCAACAAATGCAACCCTTCTTGATTTTCTGTGTATTAGTTTGCTGATTGTGGTTTTAATGAGCTCTTATGTTATACATACAAGATTCTACAACGCCCCACCCCACCCCACCCCACCCCCCTCTCCCCTCCGGCCTGTGGTAGTTTGTTGTAAATCCTAAGTAACTGCACCATGTTTAAATCTTAGTTGTACTGGTATTATTTCTTTGTTACACAGCACTAATTATAATCTTTTCTTTACCCATTGGCATAAGCTCATTTAGAGCGGGAAATTTGTCTTCAAAATCATTTATTTGTATTTCTGTAACAAATTTCACATTGAACTTAAGGTAAATGCCACTAGTATTTTGTAAATGAATACCAACAAATGTAGCCCTTGTTGATTTTGTATGTATTTAGTTTGCTGCTTGTGGTTTTAATGAGCTTTTATGTTGTATAATGGCTAATTATTTGTCCCTTTTTGCTTTTGACAGCTTGTGTTTGGTTTTCGGCTACCAGCCAGAACTGGGGTTATCCAAGTTTTATGCCTCTAACTGAGTTGCATGATCAGAAAAAAGGTTATATTGTCAATAATTGTATTGTGGTGGAGGTTGAGGTTGAAGTAATTGTGTTTAAGCATAGGGTGAAGAGCTTATCCTAAACAAAGTTTTAAGGTCTTATGTTGGACATTATGTTGTCAAATCTTGTGTGAACTGTGAGTAAGTTTCGTTTGTGTGATATTTCTGCTGGTGAAGTAGTATTTTTTGTTAAATCCTAAGTTTTCTTTCAAATATAGTTGTCCTAGATCAATCTTTGACTTGGTATGTTTGCATTTCTAGCTCTACCATACTTACTATCAGGGGCGGAGCTAGAAGTCCAAGTACGAGTTCAGTTGAATCCAATAATTTTTGCTCAAGCATTGTATTTGTGTTAAAAAGTTCATTAAATATTACAAAAACATTGGATTTAGAACCTAATAATAAGTACTTGAAATCTAGTTCTAAAATTCAGAACTCATAAAATTGAAATCTTTGCTCCGTCGTTGCTGTAGACGATTGAATTTTATTTGAGTTTATTTAATTAAGAGCCTGGGTTAATTGGGCTAGTTCATCTTGTTGGACTTCAAATGATAAGCACAAAATCCATGCCACGTGTCAAATGATATGGCACGCCAAGTCAAATCAAGGGCCACTAAAATCACGCCACGCGCATAAGTGATGTAGCATGCCAAGTCAAATGCAAGGACCAATCAAATGTCGCCAAATAATCAAATGACATGGTTCAACCAATTATGTACAAGCTTATCACATAGCTTTAGTGATAGGTTTGATGACTCAAGTTGGCCAATGAAATTGGAGGAAAAAGATATGTGTTTATCACAAGTTCCCTCCCTACAACTATAAATAGGGGATCTCCATAAGGCCAAAAGAATAAGAAAAGGATACATATTGAAGCTCTCCTCCATAGTGATGATTCGCAAGTCTTCCGCATAGCAATAAGTCATCGTCTCCAAGGGATGAGCCGCAAGTTTTCCATCCTTCACGTTTGTGATCAAAGCCTAGCTCCGCATTCGTGGTCAAATCTCAAACAACAAGTGGTCCATCAATTCAAGAACAAGCGAAGCTCTCGAATTGGCGGTCGTGAGGAGAAGAATCAGAGGATTACATCTTTTAAACTTAAGATTGTTCAAAGATTGTAACCCGCGTAAATTATTGAAATACAAATACTTTTATTTGTCAATATATTTCTTGTCTTGATTATTATTTTCAGGAACGAAATTTTAATTGTTACAAATTTTGGCACGCCCAGTGGGACTATCTTTGCCTCTCATCTCTTCTCTCCAACAATCAAGATCCAAGAACGCTAAAATGACTTCAAAGAAAATCAACTCCGATTCAACTTCCACCAAGGCTGCTAACTCCAGGTTCTATGCTGATGTGGAAAGCATCCTTGATGTGACCTTTGGAAGCTTCAGACCAGTTACGAGGAGCAAAGCAAGCTCTTTAGGACAACAAGCACCCCAAGTGCCATCTGCGTCAACCCTTGTTTCCGGATCTTCATCCTCAAAAGGAGCAAGATCTTCCACAAACGCATCTGAAGGAGGAAGCGATGTTGCTGAAAAGATCAAGAAAACTCTTGCTCTGCTTGACCTCTCTGGATCCAAGCACTATGCTATGAAGGAAGATGATAATGCTTCAAGTGATGGATCCTCCCCACTTACACCACATAGCGTGAGCCGATCAAGGATCAATCTGTGTGAAAACCCATGCTACTCTCTGTCGTCCACGACAATCATGCAAGCCATGGTGACAAATACTTCATCCGTGGAGGAGCAGTTGGCAAACTTGACGGAAGCAATCATTGGCTTGACCAAATGCATGCAAAATCAAGAGGCTAGAATCGACAAGCTAACAGACAGGGTGGGAATCTTGATGGAAGAAGAATCTACCCATGCACCCGACAAGCTCCCAGAAGTTCTAGAGAGTGACTCTCCCCCAAGACAAGCAGCATCCACTAAGGCTATCCCTGTCTTATCTGAAGGAATGATTCCAATCGATCAACTAAAGGAGTTCATTGAAGGAACAATTAAGAACAAATATGAAGTTGCTGCCAAATCTTCCCTTACATATGCAAAGCCGTGCACTGCAAGGGTCGATATGTTGAAGATGCCTGCTGGCTATCAACCTCCAAAGTTTCAACAGTTTGATGGTAAAGGTAACCCCAAGCAACATGTTGCACACTTCGTGGAGACGTGCAACAATGCTGGGACTTATGGAGATTACCTCATCAAGCAGTTTGTCCGCTCGTTAAAAGGAAATGCTTTTGACTGGTACACGGACCTCGAGACTGGATCTATCGATAGCTGGGATCAACTGGAGCAAGAGTTCCTCAATGGTTTTTATAGTACGAGACGTATTGTGAGTATGATAGAACTTACAAACACTCGTCAACGAAAGGGAGAACCAGTTATCGACTTTATCAATCGTTGGAGGAATGCAAGCCTCAGCTGCAAAGACAGGCTTAGTGAAACTTTAGGCATAGAGATGTGCATCCAAGGCATGCATTGGGGATTGCGCTACATCTTGCAAGGTATCAAGCCTGGCACATTTGAAGAACTTGCAACTCGTGCCAATGACATGGAATTGAGCATGGCCTCCGCTGGAAATGAAAGGTTGCCCATCTATGAACCTCGCAAAGGGAATGACAAGCAAGAAGTTAGGAAGTAGGGCAAGTTCGTACCCAAGTGTGAAAGCAAAGAAGCTATGAATGTCAACACGTCACCTGTAAAGTTCACGACGAAGGTGAGCAAGAAGCAGAGTATGAAATCCACCTCTTTTCAAGATAAGCCAAGTGGAAAGTTGACTCTAAAAGAAATGCAGGAGAAAGAGTACCCATTCCTGGATTCTGATGTGCCAGCCATTTCGAAGAACTCCTTGAGTTAAATCTCATTGAGCTTCCGGAGATGAAGCGACCAAATGAAGCTAGGAAAACAAATGACCCAAATTACTGCAAATATCACCGACTTGTAAGCCACCCGCTGGAGAAGTGCTTTGTCTTCAAGGACAAAGTCATGGACTTGGCTCGCGAAAAGAAGATCGTGTTTGAAGATGAGAAATCAAGCGCAAACCAAGTCTCTATCACCTTTGGCTCATTCAGTCCGGATGAATTATGTGGTTTTAAAGAAGGTAAAGATAAAGAATTACTGGAGAGCGACAAAGCTGAAGTCAATCAACCTGATGATGATGAAGGTTGGACATTGGCGACTCGTCGTAGGCACCACAAAAGGAGCCCACGAAAAGAATCAATAGAACAACCAACAAGGAAAATGATGGTGAAAAGACCACGGAGACGGAATCCTGTTAAATATTTGAAGAAAGCAAAAGTGGAGGTGCACCATCCTCAAAATCCACGACATCCAGTGACCTTGGATGAGTTCTTACCAAGTTGGTTTTGCACTAAGATTTCCCATGAGGGTATTGAGGCCTCTTGTTATAATGCTGATAAAGGGGAAGAGAAGAGCGATGTCCTACCGTTGGCACCATCTTTGGAAAAGCTCATCGAGTTAACTCCTCAAGAAGTTAATGCTTGTGAGGAAAAAGTTGCATTCACAAATGACGATCTTCTGCTAGGTGACACTCTTCATAACCGCCCATTGTACCTGATTGGCTATATGCGTGATGAAAAGGTAAATTGAATTTTGGTTGATGGAGGATCCTCAGTGAACATTTTGCCGATTCGCACCGTGAAAGAACTTGGTATTCCCATGAACGAACTCTCAGAAAGTCGTGTGATGATCCAAGGATTCAACCAAGGGGGGCAAAGAGCCATAGGCGCGATCAGGCTGGAAATCGCCATTGAAGATATGCGATCAAGTGCATGGCTACTTGTGATCGATGCAAAGACTTCATACAACGTCTTTCTTGGAAGGCCTTGGATACATGAGAACAAAGTGGTTCCATCTACCTACAATCAATGTTTGAAATACTATGAGGGTGAAGTCGAGAAGAAGATAGTTGCTGATGATGAGCCATTCACCGAGGCTAAGTCACACTTCGCGATGCAAAGTTCTATTTGAAGAACCGCATTGTGAAGGAGATAAAAGCTGATGGCGGCATGAAAAGCAAGAACAACGAGCCCATAACTAAAAAAGCTGAGGTGACTATTGGTAAAGCCAGAACTGTTACTGAGTAGATACACGCCAACGTGAATAAATCTCATAAAGGGGTTATTGCGTCTTATGGCAAGAAAGTAAGTCATGTTCTCCAATATGTCCCTAAAAGGAAGCAATACGAGGGCGAATCATCTAATCTCCAAACCAAGACGCTAAAGGAGTTAACTCTTCTGGTAAAAACGAATTGAGGCAGCAAAGTTGTCCTCGAAACCGCTTGCATGATTTGTATCCCAAACTCATTGGCAGAATATGGCACTCCCTACAAAGCGAACAAATGAAGGTTTTGATCATAACGCTTACAAACTATTTGCAAAAGCTGGATACAATTTCAATGAGCCGTCAAAGTTAGGGAAGCTCCCATCAGAAGCTGCAACGTGGCAACCACGTGAAGGTCTGGGATACAAGCAACCGTCACCCGTGCGCATCTCAATAAGAAGGGCGAGCAGCAATTATATCACTGTAGAAGATGAATCGTCAGCTTCTAATAGGCCTTCTGTCTTTGATAGACTTGGAAAATCACCTGTGAGGACCTCCGTGTTTGAAAGATTGGGTCCATTAAAGAAGGGGAACAAGTTCCAGAGAAATTTTCAAGGCATAAGAACACCCGCTTCACCCAAAATTCAGGAGATCTCTAAGGATTTCCAAAGTTTGGTTCCTTCTAGAATGAGGTGACAAACAAACATTGTGGTTTCATGTGAAGAAGTACTGAAGGTAAAGCCATATACTGTGTTCTACACTAAGGAACATGACGAGGATGAAGAAAGTGTGGGCTCTTCATATCATGTTACTGTACAAGTTGATAATGGTGTTCCATCTTCAATAGAGGATAATGCGGAATTGGAGGATATTTCACTGTGTTATTACATATTCCTAAATAATGGGGACCCTCAAGAAGATGAAGATGCGAAGGATGCTCCACCTGAACTTGAAGAAGGAGTGAAAACGATAGTTGATGCCTTAAAAGAAGTTAACCTTGGTACCGATGAAGAACCAAGACCCACCTACATAAGTGCTTTACTAAAAGTTGATGAAGAGAGAACTTATATTGAGTTACTCAAGGAGTTCAGGGATGTCTTCGCTTGGAGTTACAAAGAGATGCATGGCTTGGACCCGAAAGTAGCAGTTCATCACCTTGCAGTCAAAAATGGTGCTCGCCCTATTAAACAAGCTCAAAGGCGCTTTAGGCCGGACTTGGTTCCCTTGATTGAAACCGAAGTTAACAAACTCATTGAAGCTGGCTTTATTCGTGAAGTTAAATACCCAACATAGGTTTCAAGTATTGTCCCTGTAAGGAAGAAGAATGGCCAGATTCGAATGTGCGTTGACTTTAGAGATCTCAACAATGCATGTCCGAAAGATGAATTTCTGCTTCCTATTCTAGAGCTGATGATCGATGCTACTACTGGTTACGAGGCAATGTCTTTCATGGACGGTTCGTCGGGCTATAACCAAATACGCATGGCACAAAAAGATGAAGATCTTACTGCATTCCGTACCCCAAAGTGTATTTATTGCTACAAGGTAATTCCTTTTGGCTTGAAGAACGCTGGTGCTACATACCAAAGAGCTATGCAGAATATTTTCGATGATATTCTCCACAAGAATGTCGAATGCTATGTTGACGACTTGGTGGTAAAATCAAGACAGAAGGGCGACCACTTGAAGGACTTGAGGATGATATTTGAATTGCTCCAGAGGTACCAAATTAGGATGAATCCATTGAAATGCGCCTTTGGAGTTACTTCTGGAAAGTTCCTTGGTTTCATTGTCCGACATCGAGGGATCGAAATTGATCAAGCCAAAGTGGATGCCATTTTGAAAATGCTTGAGCCTCGAGATATCCATGAATTGAAAAGTCTGCAAGGAAAATTAGCGTACCTTAGGAGATTCATCTCGAACCTAGCTGGGAGGTGTCAACCAGTCAGTCGCCTTATGAAGAAAGGTGTCCCTTTCAAATGGGACCAAGCATGCAGTAGTGCCTTTGAGATCATTAAATCCTACTTGATTTAGCCTCCAGTTTTAACAGCCCCTATACCTGGAAAGCCATTGATACTATACATTGAGGCACAAGAAAGGTCCGTTGGAGCACTGTTGGCCCAAGAAAATAGTGAAGGGAAGTAAAACTCTCTTTACTACTTGAGCAGGATGATGACACCGAACGAGCTGAATTATTCGCCGATTGAAAAGTTGTGTTTGGCACTAGTCTTCTCAATTCAAAAGTTGAACCACTACTTTCAAGCTCATACTGTTCATTTTGTTTCTAAGGCAAATCCCATCAAGTTCATGATGTCAAAACCTGTTCTTAGTGATCGATTAGCGAGATGGTACCTCCAATTTCAACAATTTGAGATTTTGTACATCCCTCAAAAGGCTATAAAAGGACAAGCATTGGCAGACTTCTTGGCAGATCATCTAATACCTGATGACTGGGAGCTAACCGACGAACTACCTGATGAGGATGCAATGGTCTTTGAAGTTCAACCTCCATGGAAGATGTACTTTGTTGGTGCTGCACATCGTGGAGGAGCTTGTGCTGGCGTAGTATTTGTCACTTTCCAAGGTGAAGTCTTTCCCTACTCCTTCACCTTGACACAACTCTGTTCCAACAATGTTGCTGAGTACCAAGCATTAATACTTGGGCTTGAAATAGCCTTTGATATGAAGCAATTGCAAATCTTTGGAGACTCCCAGTTAGAGGTCAATCAACTTTTAGGTAGTTATGAGGTCAAGAAGCCTGAACTACGCCCATATCATGATTATGCTAAAACATTAATGGGGTGGCTCAGTGATGTGACTATTCAGCATGTGCCAAGGAAAGAAAACAAGAAGGCAGATGCTTTAGCTGCCCTAGCTTCATCGCTAACCCTTCCTGATCAAGCGCAAGTTACTATCAGCCAAAAATGGATAGTACCGCCGCCAAATGAGGCTGAAGGTGAAGAAAATGAACTCAAGCATCTTGTCGCTATTACAGAAGTCGAGAAATAGGAATGGCGACAACCCATTATCGACTACTTGTGCTATGGGATACTTCCAGAAAATCCGCGTAGAAGTACTAAAATCCGTCGTCGTGCACCTCGCTTCCTTTACTACAAAGATACCCTATACAGAAGATCATTCGAGGGAGTACTCTTGCGATGCTTAGGGGAAGATGAAGCACTCCAAGCTTTGCAAGAAGCGCATTCTGGGGTATGTGGGTTACACCAGTCTGGACCAAAGCTCCACTTCCATATAAAAAGGATAGGATATTATTGGCCAACGATGGTAAAAGATTGCTTGGACTACACTTGAAGATGCAAGGCTTGTCAATTCCATGCGAATTTTATTCATCAACCTCCTGAAGTGTTGCACCTGACTGTGGCATCCTGGTCGTTTGACGCTTGGGGATTGGATGTTGTTGGACCACTGCCAAAGTCCTCTGGTGGGCACCTATCCATCTTGGCCGCAACCGACTACTTCTCAAAATGGGCTGAAGCTGTTGCTCTTAAGGAAGTAAAGAAGGAAAATGTTGCAAATTTCATCCGAGTAAACATTATTTATCGCTTTGGCATCCCTCGTTACATAATGACGGATAATGGAAAGCCATTCGGTAATAGGTTGATGAATAAGGTTTGTGATCTCTTTGGCTTCAAGCAACGTAACTCTTCGATGTACAATGCCGCCGCCAATGGTCTAGCTGAGGCATTCAACAAAACTCTATGCAACTTGCTAAAGA